>ML784746.1:258087-269105 GCA_009831015.1 Picea engelmannii | reverse complement strand
CAAGCTAGCCTAAGTCGTATCCCTTATACTAAAAAAATGTTCATCAGCAGGTTCCCGCTGAGGTATTTTGTGGACTTGTATCTAAGTTTTTTAAAGCTACTCTAAGTTTCAAGTGCCTTGACCATCTTTTGTTGTATTTGCAATGTTTAGGTGATGGATTTCCAAACAACACATATGTATCTTGGTGAACACCAATACAATACAATACAATACTCAATCACAGTTGGATGAAAGGTGAGATTTCAACATAGTCAAAGTATTGCTCAATGCCAATGTGTCTTCAATCCTTTAGGAAGTTAGGAGACAACAAGATATTACTTGTATTAATTGAATATGTGAATGAAAATATTTAGCAACTACATTGTATTCATTGTCACTTAGACGTTCCATTCAACAGAATTCCTTGAAAATTTCAATTACTTTAAATTTGTCAACAAAGATTTATGGTTGTTTATGATTCATCATTTTCTATACAGATATTGAAGAGGATGAGGTCTGGGTTGGATGATGATTTCACATTTGGAGGACCAATCAAGGGGACTCGACATAAATCCATTTTTTTCAACCACTTAAGGACTTTTGATCCTTCAACCTCATCCAGTAATCAATTGATTCTGTTTTCATCACCACAAGATGATGGAAAACGAACTTCGTTGGAATCTATCAAGAAGGATATATTATATGAGAAACAAAATCCATTTCATTGTTGAGAAACCACCACAAAGGAATTATGTGCAGGCCCACCCATTCCTACAAAATCAAGTAAAACGACCCAATTTGTTTTGGAGAATTTAGATCGGATGGTGCCTTCTCGTAAGGAAATATCTATAGAAGTGAAATCGCCATTGCAAGGGATGAATCCCCTAGTCAATTGATCGTTATCATGCTGAATGGATGGGTACATATAAGTACATAATCCATAGATGCAACTCCCCTTTTTGATAATTTTAGTCGGAGTTCTGTTGTTCAAAAGAATAACCAGTTGACTGGTTCAGTAGCCTCTAGTGTTGAGTAGAAATATGTGGGTAGGGGTAAAGCTACTATATTCAATTCAGTGGAAACATCTATGGAGGAACTTACATATTAGATGTATATTCCCATACTCGTGATGCAATTCCTACAATAATTGATGCAAAATAATTGATTTTAGACCGTACTTTTCTTTCCTTAATTGATTTTAGATAGGGTTAGGGTTAAGAATATTTTTGTGGTTATGTGAATTGTGGTGCAAATCTATTGAAGTGTGTTGGTACATGATTTCTTTGGGAAAAACTGTGAGATTGGTTTTCAATAACAAATAAGTGAGGATAAACACGATTGTTGCTGAGAACGATAAGGGAAGCAAGACAGAGCTCTAAGGGAATTGAGCCCACAACTTCCAGGTAAAAGTGATAATAGGAAATCTAATTATCCTTGAATGAACAAAAACAAGCAAGACAGAGCTCTAAGAGAAACAAAGATCAAATAATTTGTACAAGGTTTTCGGACCAATTTTGTTCATAGTATCAACTGTGGCTACAAAGAGTGTATTATGTCTCGGGTTCCTCTTTGCTTATAGTGAAATAAACAATACACTGTAATAATTTAATCTTAATCTGATTTGTCAAGGTGCCAATGCCATGGTTGTGTTTTTTTACATGGTCACATTTTCATGGTTATTTAGTGTAGGTTTAATTTAGATCAAACAACTATTTTAGTATTTACTTATATTAATTATTTTTATGTTGGCTAAATTATTATAAGAATTTGAATGTTGTATAGTTATTCCAAATTGTATAGTATTAATTTATTCTTAAGTTTTAGTTTCAATTCATTAAGTTCAAAAAGCAGTATTTAAAGCATTCATTGTTTTTTATCATCTACATGACAACAAATATTGTACAAGTACTAATAATTCATGAACCAGTCCACTTTTGATCACAAGAAGTTATTCTTCGCAATTTATATGTATATTTTTAAAAAATAATGAAAAGAAATTTGTTAGGTAAGAACATATTCTAAAACAAACTACTAGCATGTAAGTTAACCCCTTACCCCATTCTAAAGTCATGACATACTTTTTGAATTACTTGTACTAGGTTATTAGGTCAACTTTTAAGAAATATAATACAAAATTAAGAGAATCCAAATATGATTTAATTTCAAGAAGTGTTTTCTTTTAAATCACTGTTGTGAAACACATTAAAAGAAAATGATTACAATATTTTGGGATATGAACTGTAACATCCCCCCAACCACCCAAGTTAGCCATGCTACTCCATAAAACACTCTTACTAAGTTATGATACCAATTTTGTAGCATACCTGGGCCTCCCAGGCCATGGACTGCCACATTGAGAACTTCTCATGTTTCTGATATTCAAAATTGTACATACCCACCCATAGACCTGTTGGGTTATGCCACACAGAAACTCTTGTGGAACATCATAATTATAAAACTTAAACAAACAATTACATTATGCTAAAACACAAATTAAAGAGGAAATAACAATAAGCCTATACATACAACATATACAGGCAATACTCATAAATATAAGACATGTACAAATACACAGCATGCAAATGAACACATAAATGATACTTATCCTTTTATAGAATACCACCAACTGTGTGCAGACCTTCCACGAACCTCCCAACCTTAGACCACGTTGCTCATCACTCTCAACAGTGGGTCACCCCAAGCTGGGTCGACGAAATTAACTGTGTCAATCACATTCATAACATACCCCCTCACATATTTGTTAAGGACATTACCCCTTTCGAGTCTTGGAGTGATAACAAACTAGAAGTCACCCACTTACGTGTCTTCATCTCACCTGCATGGGCCCAGATTCCCTCTGAAAAGAGGAAATCAATCGATCCACATAGTATTGCATGTATCTTTGTTGGATATCCAGACAATGTGAAGGGATAGAGACTCATTGATCCCTATATAGACAAAATCATCATTGACCGCAATGTTCAATTTTAGGAAAGTCTCTTGCATGCTCCACATGAGCCGCATGCAGGTACTTTTTTCCTTCCATTGGTTCAAAATGATGATTATACACATTCATACTCTACTTTAGATATTTGTTTTGATACAAAGGAAGAGTATTCTAAACATGTAGATGCATAGTCAATACAGGCATATGAAGAGCCAGAGAAGAGGCCCAAGTGGGCACAAACCACTCTTCAGGATGCAAGAGATATTGTTGGGAATCCAACAGATTTCAGGAGGACTCGATCTCAGTTTGAGTAGCCTCCTCATGCACTCACATCCACTGAGCCAATGTTTTCTATGCATTGTTATGTGGCTCAATCTTCAAACCCGTAGACCTATGGCAACATTGTAGGGAATCCCTTTTGGGAATCAACCATGTAGGAGGAGTACAACTCCTTCCTCGAGAACCAAACTTGGGATCTAGTTTCGCTTCCTTCAGGAAGGAGTACTGTTAGATGCAGATGGGTCTATAGGACCAAGAGTGCAATGTATGGTCAGGTTAGAAGATATAAGGAAAGACTAGTTGCCAAAGTATTTTAGTAGATTCATGGCATAGACTACGATGAGACATTCACTCCAGTAGAGAAGACAGACTCCATTCATTTGTCCCTTTATATTACGACAACCATAGGATGGGAAGTCCATCAGATGGATGTGAAGAATTAATTTCTTCACAGAGATCTCTTAGAGGATATTTACATGGAAAAACCACCTAGAGTCATACATGAGTCATATTTGGTTTGCAGGCTCAAGAAGTTTCTCTATGGTGTCAAGCATGTGTTGAGAGCATGGTACACCAAGATGGACTCCAACCTGTTGTCCCAGAATTTTGTGAGATGAAAATATCATCCAAATGTCTACATTCTCAAGACTATTGATTCACTTCTGATTATAGTTCTTTATGTGGATGATCTTTTAATCATTGGTTGCTCGACTTCATTGATTGTTGCAGTGAATGGGATTTTACATGACGGGTTTTTGATGAAGGACATGGGTCCACGCCATTACTTCCTTGGTCTCAATATTAGTGAGGATGCTTCAGGAATCAAGATATCTCAAGCCAAGTATGCTCAGGATCTCATGGAGAGATTTCGCATGACAAACTACAAGTCTTCCCCTACACCCTTCCTATCTAGGGTAATAATTGAGGATGGTAGGGACACTCCACTGGTTGACATCACTTTGTACAAATAGCTCATGGGGAGTTTGTCGTATCTCTCCCACACCTGACTACCTATCATATGCAGTGGAAGGAGTCTCCAGGTACATGCAAGAGCCACATGAGTTACATTTGAAGGTTGCAAATCATATCCTTCAATACGTTTAGTAAACCATCAACTATGGGATTTGTTATGAATCAGGATTTGCATTGGATCTCATAGGATTCTCAGATTATGACTAGGAAGGAGATAGCACTGACCGCAAGTCCACAGCCGGATACACTCTCATTTTGGGTTCAAGACCTATATGTTGGTCGAGAAATAAGCATCTCACTATTTATCTATATTCAGTTGAGGTCGAGTACAAAGGAGTAGTTAACATCACCATCCAGGCATTGTGGATACAAAACTTCCTTGCCGAGTTGGGAATCCAGTTCCACAAACCGACTGTCTTTTGGTGTGACAACCAGAGTACTCTCAAGTTTTGTAGAGACCTAGTGCAGCAACAACAAACAAAGAATATCAAGATCCATATTCACTACATGAGAGATCTATTCCATGAGAGTATCATCAACATACAATTTTGTCCTTCCTCTAAATAGACTGCTGACATATTCACAAAGACTTTCACTAAGTAGTAGTTTTACTCTCTGGGCGATCATCTTGGAGTGAAGGACACAATTTCTTAGCGACTGTCTTTTCTTTTTCTTATGCATTATACCTTGAGGGGGGGGGTTTCCCATGAGGTTTTCCCTCTTTCCTCACTTTATTTCAGTGTTCATTAGTTACATTATTCATGGGTACCTAACATGGCCTTTGCTGTCGGGACCCATTCCTCATTACCCCATAGTAGTGTTCAGGGGGGGGTGTTGGAGATATTACGCACACCTAGGATATTTTTTTCCTTATTTTCCTATGTTTATTAGTCATTATTAAGGGTATCCTATTTTTTAGGAACCTCTCCTACATTCTAGGAGAATATTCTCTTTCGTTGACTAGTGGAGTGGAGTCATTCAGGGTAACTTTGGTTTTATCACCAAGTAACCTCGAGATCATCACTAGTAATTTTCACTTACCTTGGGATCATCACCAAGAAGGTGCATTCCTTTTGCATGCTTGATCTCCTCCTCATTTCACTCTGGTCTATCTAGTTAATTGAAGACTACATGACTAGCTCACTAGGACTAGGTAGCAGTTAACTCCTGTAACTACCCAAGTGTGTCCAAATCTCTCTAGACCACCACTATGGTACATTATTTGAGCTATACAAAGTATATCATGTGTATTTTATCATTCACTCATTTGGTTAATACAATTATCATTCTTTTCTCTCGTCTTCTTACCTTTTCAAGTTGTGTTTGTTCTTATACTAACTAGATCTCTTGTGTTGTTACTCACCACATTTTACAACCCTAGCCTAAGCACGTATGAAGAAATGTCGCCACGTGTCAAAAGGAACATCATCAGTACGAAAGATCTACATCGTTATCTCATCACCTGGGGGGTTTCACTAGGCCTTCATGATCATTTTGTCTACCACCCCCAATTGTTTATCACCCTATATATAGCTACTCCCACCCATGCAGTCATTGGAGAAATTCTCCACATCCCATTCCCAAATTCTATCACCCCTCTCCCACTATCCCAATTTATCTCCATTCGCTAGTCTCTTTCCACATTTTTCTCATTCATCTCCAATCTCATGGCCAAGTTTCACAGACATTCTAAGACGTGTGATTCCCAACCCGACCATGTAGAATTCCTTTCCCAAAGGTTTCACAGAACCCACAACCCATTTTTCATGCAAAATGACACTTCATCATCAACTTCTCAATAAAGGACCTACTCTCTTATTTTACACACTCCCTACTCTCATATGTTGCCATGGAAAATCACCTTTGCTGAAACAGATACCCCATGACTTTGAGCTCTCCATTCCACCAAGCTCATAGGTCTTCAACTTTTTCCTTGCCCTATCAGAACAAAAAGACAAGCATAGGATGATCATCTCTCTTGATGGAACTTAAGTTCATATAGGAGGTCAGTGTTTGGATGGCGTGCTTTAAATATATCCCTCATTCTCCACCACATACAACTTCAAAGGGGAAGTGTTGAACATCTTGCCACATGCACTTCAACTCCATCTCTTACTGTGGGGCCTGCTTGACTCATTCTAGGACCTGGGTCAGGTTGCAACTACAACCTGGATATATTATTTTCTCTTACTCAAGCCTGGATGCAATCACAACTTGGTTTGATGTTCTAGTATGAAAATGAGGATGATTTTCCCTTACTCAAGACAATCACAACAATCTTTTCTTGAGGCAGTCAGTCCTAGATTAGTGTAAGGTTACAACTTCACCAAGACACGTGATTTTCTCTTACTCAATTCCAGTAACAGGTCATTCCATAAGGATTTTGGCTCGAGGACGAGCCAAGTAATAGTGGTGGGGTCCTATTGGCACCCAAGGTTTTGGGTTAATATCACGTGTTCACAAACAAAGTTTTTCTCTCCAATTCCAGTGGTGCACACACCTAATAATATGCGCGAGAATTGACAAGATGTGTGAGTCGGATCCAATTTTGAAATTGCGCATCAGGCCGAGTTTTTTTATGTTCCCCCAAAACCAAGAAGACTCACACTAGAATCAAGAAAGGAATCATCGGGAAATCTCCCCAAATGATTACTTCTATCAACACAAAGTAGCATGGAGTAGAAAGAGGATGATATGGAAAGGCAATTAAGATTTACTCGATGCAGAAAGGATACATGGAATGCAGGAAGGTGACAAAATCCTATGAGACTATTAGTCAATTGAGGGAGTGGAGCAGAGTTGAAAGGGATATAACTCCAGAGCCAAGATGGCTATAAAAGGAAGCAAGGATGAAAAAGAGAAGGTTTTTGTTGAGTCAACATTGGCTATGGTTGATTCATTGAGTTTTTGTTGTTGTCTAATGTCGAAGAGCTTGCTCTGAATCCCTATAACATTGTAATTTA
The DNA here is from genome assembly GCA_009831015.1 of Picea engelmannii. Classification (NCBI taxonomy): domain Eukaryota; kingdom Viridiplantae; phylum Streptophyta; class Pinopsida; order Pinales; family Pinaceae; genus Picea; species Picea engelmannii. The sequence continues at coordinate 261,965 of ML784746.1, read as the reverse complement.
TATAACCAAGTGTCTAATTATGTCATATGTTTAAGGTATGGTATAATGTGCATGGCACATTGTATTGTAATTATGGGACTTATCTAAAGATTATGAGATCTTACATTGTTGTTAGATATGATTTTCTTAATGTGTATCTTTTCCTAATGGAATGAGAAGAATAATAAGGATGTAGTAGTATTGATATATCATGTGTCGCATATGCATCAATTATATATGTGTGCATTTTTTATTCATATTGATAATAATGAGTTGCCAATCATGGAATAAGTGAATTTCATCCCAGATGGATTCCTCTGTGTTTAGTCTTCAAGCCTGACACAAGACCATATGGTCTCTGGGATCCTCTTAGCGTCTTGGGTGAGACCTTCTTCAACCTTGGATGAGGATTGATATGTCGATGCTTTTAGGTTTTTTTTGGTCAAATCTAGACAAACCATGGGTTTAAACCCCCCAATGTTAGGAAGGACATGCGCAAACATGAAACAATTAAACATCACAACTCCCCCTTATTTTTTGGGTGAAGACTCTTTCAAATCCATTGAAGATAAGTTTGATCATTTTATAACTCATACTGAACCTAAGGGTAACATTTTCACATATGCCAAAATATGTGTGGAAATGGATTTTAAAAAGGGATTGTTTGATCTTGATTATTTTCAGCATGAAATGAGAGCAGAGATATAATAAATAAATGTACAGAGATATCTCAGATATCGAATAATATAACAAAAATATATCATATATGAAACCATAAACACATAGATACAGGAACACACAATTTCTATTAATGAGCGAAATGTACAAAACTATAGAACTACAGAGTCAAAGACTCGCTAGAACAGTGGCAGCTTATCTTTGAGAAGAGATGTGACGGCTACTCGCATTCGCAAGAACATGATTACAATGAGGCTCTAAATTATTTTTTAACATAAATAAAATCCAAAACCCTATCCCCAGAAGATACAAAGCCAACATTTTTGTGGACCCCATTTTGGGTAGTTCAGTGTATCAACTACTCGAGGGCATAACTTTGGCATATGATCCTTGTTTGGGGTGCATGATAGCTCGTTGGAAATGTATCATCGAGGAGATTCATTTTTTCGGCTCAATGAGAGACTTTTTCCATAATTGAGGTGATCGATCCCACAAAAACTTCATTTAGGCCCTCAAAATGCCCCCAAAAGTTTAGGATCCGAAAACCTGCTAAAAATAGTAAGTTGCCAGAAGATTTTTTTGTGCTAGTTGGAATAGGTGGGTGGCTACCGATATCCACCTAGATCAATCCTCCCTCCTTAGGAAGCAATGGTCTCCATTGTGTTGAATTCCCAGGGGAGAGGGGAAAATGATTGTTGAATTTGAATGTTGGTGAGCTACTTGCCTTACTAGAGACATTGCACTGCTTGGTTTGTGGAAGGATGTCACAAACCTGTTGTTGGGTGGGTTGAATTTGTTCAACCAGTGTGTGCAAAAGGAATCCTTACGCTTTGCTGCAATCTTGTCAGCCTGCTTCTGTTGGATAGAAGGTGCTTGGACTGAGGCTGTAGTGGTTGCAGTGTCCTTCTGTTCACCCTTTGAACAGATTGTGAAGAAGTTGAATTTTGTAGTATGAGATACTACCTTGCGGTATTGTTTAGGTGGGAAAGTAGTTGGAACTACCTCTTTTATCTTGTAGAGATGAGCCCCTAGAGTAACAATGAAACTACGAGGTTGAGACTCATAGATAGCATGGCACTCCCACATCTATGGCTGGCCCAAGAGAACATCAAAAACATCTAGCGGGGCAACATCACATAATACCTCATCCTTCAAGGGTTGGATGTCATATGACAATTGACACTACTGGTTGACTCGGTGATCACGTCCCTGACAAAGCTACCCAATGTTGTATGGTTGCGGGTGTGGTGTTGTTGACAATCCCAATTGTTTGATGAACTCTGCTGAGATGAGGTTCTTCCGGCTTTCACTGTCAGCAATAAAATGCAGTGGGGTCCCCTTCACCCACATCTATGAATGAAAAAGGTGCTCCCCCTCCTCAAGATCTACTGGTTCTTCTGGTTGAATTGTTGTGATCGTGATAGTAGCAGTGGGTTCTACGTCGATGATCTGTCTTCTGCCATTATTTTCCGAATCAGATTTTGAATTAGGGTTTGTCTCCTTGTCTTTGAGCTCAAACACTAGTGATTGTTTTGAGTGACATTCATTAGTGTTGTGCCAAGGGATTTTGTGGAAATCACGCCACTTTCCAGTGTCTTTCTTTGTCTTCCCGTGACCCTTCTTTTCCTGTTTCTTGGACTATTTTTCAGGAGGTTGTTTGTTAGGTCTGTCTTTATCATACTTTGGTTGCTGCGGATTTGTAGACCTGAACTCCCATTTGTTCTGGTGTCTAAATTTTCGCTCGATTTTAACAACATATCGATAAGTAGAACCGAGTGATGAGATGTCCAGAAAATCCATTTCAATTTGGATGTATCTATGTAGAGCCCCACGGTATTTCAGAACCAAATGTCGCTCAGATTCTTTGATACCCAGCTTGGTGTGCAAGGTATGAAAGGTATTGGTGAACTATGACACTTCTTGGCCCCTCTCTTGACGCAGCGTGGTCCATCTCATGTACTGTTCTTCATAGTTTCCAATAGGGTAATATTGTTCCTTGACCACATCCACAAAAAAATCCCAAGTGGGATCGACCCCATCTATTCCAAACTCCTCTGTGGAACTTTTCTCATATATATATCAGAGATGCAAGCATAAACACAAAGATACAATAATAGACAATTTCTATTAATGAGCAAGGTTCATTCAAACAAGTTTCAAGAAAGCATAAGAAACAACAACCTATGGGGACTCAACCTAAAAATAGGCCTTAGGCATGCCCATCTAATCACTCAAATAATAGATTTGTAGCTATGGAAACTCAAGAGGAAGAAAAAGAGGGATTAGTTGAGAAATATTCTCATAACATCTTAGAGTGAAAATTTGAGCCACCAACAAAAGAACGAAAGAAAATAGAAAATGCAACTTCAAATAATGGATATGAGACCTCACTTGGGTTTTTTGCAACTTCATATGCGAAGGAAATAGAACCAGAAAATGTGGTATTGACCCCATCTAACAAGGATGGGACTTCAATTTGGGTTTCGACAGCTCCCCATTAAAAGGATCCATCTTTAGATGAGGAGGATATCGATGGAGAAAGGGAGGGAGAAGAGACCATTACACCTCCTTTCTTTTCCGAAGTTCTAAATAAGAATTCATGTCCCTCTCCTCATTCAATAAGAGGAAGGAAATCAAATAAAAAATATAGAGAGAAAGAAGGAGAATCAAGAATCTTATGGGTACTTAGCAAACTATGGATTCCCTAGTATATAGTGAGGGAAAGTTTTTCATAATAGTTAATTATGTTTTGTTTTTGTATTATCTTATGTAAACAATTTGTAAGAATTTATTCTTCCAAAGATGAAACAATAAGTTTAAGTTTTGGAAAGACCGAGGTTGGATTTTTAAAACACAACCTATCAATGTATAGGTGGCACACTAATGAATTTGAAGAATGTACAATGTTGATAGCTTCCATACAACTTATTTTTTATTTAATACAAATTTTATTTTAGTTTAAAAAAAAAAAAAAAAATTGGTAATGTGTGAACCTAGTTTTTCCATGATTGCCAAGGACATCAAAGAATCTAAATACTATATTATGCAGTTCCCAATATATTTCTTCCTAAATCATTTCAAAATATCAAAACAACTTTTCAAATTCATAGTCGAGGTTAATTTCATATGCCACTACTCTCTCTTATAAATCCAATTCAAGCTTCATAGATTAAATAGGTTATTCTTCGATGTGAAACAAAATTCTCTGTCTATGGACGTCA
>ML784746.1:174063-255755 GCA_009831015.1 Picea engelmannii | reverse complement strand
AAATGTAAATCTTACACTGTAAAAGGATAAAAAGTTAATAATGAAGTAAATATTTAATGTCAAGTAAGTTTGCTAATCACTTAAATGTGGTTAAAAGTGGCAATCAAATGACTAGAGAGTAATTTTTTAACACGATTAAGTAAATGTGAAAAAGTAAACAGTTTAAAGCATGCCTTTAAAAATGAGAGGAAGTTATGAACATTAAATCTAATTCATTGATTTGAAAGAACTACTAAAAACATGTCAGCGTCTTCAATTACTAACCATCAGATTAAAATTTTACATTAAAAGATCATTAATTGTGTCCATTTCCAATAAGTGTACCTTCTAAAATTAAATATATACAATTTATTTATTAATAATTTTTTATATTAATTCAAATTTTAAATTTATTTAAAAATAAAATAAAATAAAGTAGTCTGATATATTCAGTCCACAAATTCAAGCATCAATCTGGCTGCCATGCCGGTTCCTCCATTACGCATCAGTTAAAATAGGGAGAAGGCTCTCGTATCGAGATTAGTTAAAAGGAAGACACTCATTTTCCCACATTTGATACAGCTGGAAGGTTCGACATAAGGAAGGCGATTCTGTTTATGGAAGATATGCGGGATCATTATATTCTCTGTTTTCTTTTGTTATTTAATTCAATATACTAATATTAACATTCAAATTATATTAATTTAATATTTCTTTATTTATTTTCTAGACTTTGATACTAGTATATAAATGATTCAAGAAAATATTTTAAGAATTCCCTCTCCTGAGGAATATTGCAATGGAGGGCTCTTATAAGGCAAGTTTAAAGTTTGTGTTCTCTTTTTCCTTTTTTCTTATTCATATTGCGATGGAGAGCTCTTATAAGGAAAGTTTGAAGTTTGTGTTCTCTTTTTCTTATTCTTATTAATGTAAAGTGACATGTATAGTGTTCGCATTGTGAATTTATAAATCTTTCCGTTAAGTAGGTTTAGTCGTTTAAAACACTGTTCACACATATTCCTACGTGCTTTTATCAATTCAATACCAATAATTTATATAAAAATATAATACTTTAATGTTTGTTTAATTTTTTTTAATAAGCATTGATACTCGTATTCAAATGGTTTTATAAAGTCTTTTATCAATGCCTCTTTATGTAGGAAACATTAAAATAGATTTGCAATGTTTGGTCTTGTTTTATTTTAATCATTGATACTCATACTCAAATGATTAATAAAGTGTTTTATTATTCCATGTTTTGTTTAATTAGGAAATATTGCTATAAAAATATAATACTTTAATGTTTGTTTAATTTTTTTTTAATAAGCATTCATACTCATATTCAAATGGTTTTATAAAGTCTTTTATCAATGCCTCTTTATGTAGGAAACATTAAAATAGGTTTGCAATGTTTGGTCTTGTTTTATTTTAATCATTGATACTCATACTCAAATGATTAATAAAGTGTTTTATTATTCCATGTTTTGTTTAAGTGGGGAATATTGCCATTGAGTTGTAGTGTTTGGATACTTCATTGTGATGACTATTAAATTTACTTTGGAATGTGAATTTAGGTTATTATTATTTTTTAAATAAAAGAATTTTTTAAAAATTGAAAAGTGCGTGTTATTGGTTAATAGTTATGTACTGATTTTTTAAACTTAAATTATATTAGTTTTAAAAAAAAGAATATGAAGAGTGATTTTTTAAACTTGAGTTATATTAGTTTTGTAATGTATTTCTATCTAGGGTGGGCTAAGTCAAACCAAACTCTCTTTATTAAGATTTTTATACCATAATGTAATATCCCCTATTTAATCGAGGGATATTATGGTATAGAATAAACATAAAAATTAATATTTTCAACTTGATTAATTTATCTACCTTACCAATACGGATCACACCCAAATCTGACCATTTGACTGATACCACGGTTCTAAATGCATATAACAATATATATTAAACATGAATGCAATTGTTCAAACCAACACCAAGTACACAACATTCATATAAATCATTTACACGACGGAATAATCATAAATAATACAACATAAACACTTATATACTAATGCTTAACCAACTGGCTGCAAACAGAGGATGAACCTCTTAGTGATAGGCACTGCTGATCATTTTATCTCATCACCAAGCCACCCTCAAGCTGGGGCTATGATTCCACAAGGAGATCCGGCCCATTGGCTATCCACTGTCCACATAGAGTAGCCCCAAACCTAGGTTCTATTCTCACAGCAGTTCCAAACCTCCAACTTTCTCTTTTCCCCACAACTTGCACTACTCAAGGAATGTACCCCCTTCACTTCTCACAATCCCTCGGGCTATCACATTCGTTTATCAGGGCCCCTAGTGCATTTGGTTGGCTAGGAATCGCTCAGCTGGGAACTCTAGGAACTCCGAGCCACTTCATAATTTATCATAACCCAACTGATATTCTCCTACATCTATCTCAATTTTTCTTCTAGCTCTCTTCCTCTTGACCTTCCCAACCCAAGGAATGCACCATTCATTTATCAGGGATAACCTAAGGGATGTGCCATCCATTTATTAGGGTCAACCAATGAATGTGCCATTTTTTTATCAATGTCTCTCTGTCACAAGTAGCTAGGAATATCTCATCTAGGAACTCAAGGGAACTTGTTGCTAGGGAAAACTACCAACAAACCAACAACAAACACTTGTTGTTATAGGGAAACTCACTCCAGAGTTCACTCTTAAGGACTGAAAACCTGGCTCTTCAGTTTTCCATCTCCAATTCACTCTAGTTACGCTCCAGCCTGCTTTAGAATCCTCTCTCCATGGTTGCACATGCTTCAAGCTCTCTTTCTTGCTGTCTTGCACAAAAAATTACTGTCTCCAACTGTTGTCTCAAACCATACAAATTTCCTCCCTTTGGCTTTCCTTTCTTGACTCACACTTTTCCCAAAGATGATTGTACTCAAACCCCACGTGCCCAATAAGTTTGGGATGTGGCCACTCACACCCACCCTCTTACATGTATTCAATGATTGGATTTGGGAACACTCAATCAAAAAATAGAAGGTTATACACAAAGATAACAATTCAGGAATGTGGGTTGGATTAATACTCATGAGTAATTCCCCCTTGGACCCATCTCTCTCTCTTTTGGAATCATAGCCTCCCATCATTCTTCATCTCTTTCATATCACAACAACCAATTATTATTTTTATTAAATTATTTCAATGTTCATAATATGAAATTCGGCCCCCAACCACATTAAATCAATATGGGATCTTCTCCCAAAGACATCAGTTCACCAGCCTAATTAACATTTATACAATTAAATTATAATTCAAAGGGATTAGAATTGGGGATGTTACATCCCCTCCCCCTTATTTTTTCACTTTCCTCAGTGCACAACACCCTATAGGTGTAATTTCATTTTACAATTCTGACTCCCCAGCCAATAATCAACATATAGGATCTCTGACCCAAAATTGCACAGGCATTCCAACCTAAAAAAATTACATATGCACTTTGGCCCCAATACCACTGATACATAGGTACTCCAACCCCCAAAATCATAAATACATATGTTTTCTAGCCTAAAACATATATACAAAGGTAGTCTGGCCCGAAGCATATACATAAGCCACTAGCATTCTCCTACAACTATCACGATTTCCACCAACTCTCTTCTCATTGACCTTCCCAACCCAAGGAATGACATCCCATTCATTTATTAGGGTCGACCCAAGGAATGTGCCATATGTTTATCAAGGCTAACCCAATGGATGTACAATTCATTTATCAAGGATATCCCAAGGAATGAGCCATTCGTTTATCAAGGTCTCTCTAGCATAGGTAACTAGGAATCTCACTACTAGGAACCCAAGGAACTCACTGCTAGAAAATATATTAGTAAAATAACCAGCAACAATCTGGATGTTGCAGTGCAACTCACACAAGAGTGCACTCTTCAGGCCTGCCAACCTAGTTCTTCGACAGTGCAAATCACAAAGGAGTTCATTCTTCGGGCTTGAAAACCTGGTTCTTCCACAGTGCAACTCACACATGGGTTCACTCTTTAGGCCTGCCATCCTAGTTCTTCGACAATGCAACTCACACAGGATTTCATTCTTTAGGCTTGACAACCTGGTTCTTCATGTTGTACATACCCTCTAGGCTCAAGCATCCCTTTCACTGACATATAGTTCCTCAGGCGATCCATCATTTTCCAAGGTGTTCTCTTGCATACAAATGCCAACTTGTTGCTAGATTTCCACTATCAATCCACAATCTGTGGAAATCATCCTATGTACATCACGTGCATATAGTTAATATGAGACATCATCATACACATTTTAGTTATAAAATTTCTAATTTGTTTTATCGAGGATTTTTTTTTTCTCAAACATGAGTTTTCTACTCATAATCGTTTGGCTCTTGTAGTAGTAGATATTAGTCTTCCTTATGGCTTACACCACTACAATATCCAAAATTATTCTTCCTACAATTTTCTCAATTTCCATGCAACCAAACAAATTGTTAGCATATCATAACAATTTCCAATATAAAATTTTCAAATTTGGTTATACACGAAAATGAAAATTCCCACGCATGAGATTTCTTCTCATTATGTTTGTCTCTTGCAATGGTATATGCTATTGTTCCTTATGGGCTTACATTATTGTCATATCCAAGACTATTCTTCCTACAGTTTTCTCAATTTTCATGCAACCCAACAAATTGTTAGCATATCATAACAATTTCCAATTATAAAATTATAAAATTTGATTATACACAAAAATAAAAATTCCCATGCATGAGATTTCTTCTCATTATGTTTGGCTCTTACAACGGTATGTACTAGTATCCCTTATGGGATTACATTATTTCCATATCCAATACTATTCTTCCTACCATTTTATCAGTTTTCTTGCAACCAAACACGTTGTTTATATCTCATGCACAATATTTGCATTCAGTCCATGAAGTGATTTTCATAATTATATTAATCTAAAAGTTCCATCACTTCCAACTTTTATTCATATTAAAAACAAAATTAATCCATTACTCAGATTATCTAGAATGGAACTACCATTCATTGTATATGCATTATCAACACACCAAGATTTTCATAATGCAATCAAACTTTACTAATAAGTAAAACCACTAGGACAATAATCATGGCCCCATCTACACAATGCATCCTTGCATTGACTCTGGAATACCATATGTTCATGTCATGTATTCACCATGTGAGTTGGAAGGTATGGCCCATGCCTCAATACCTCATCCAAAATCTTCCACAAAACCCATCTAATACTTTGGATACCTTCCTCTTCAACCCATACACAACACTAGGAAAACCATCCTTTGGTGATATTTAGTGTAGGAAAAAAGGTTTCAATCCAAACCTCAGTTACGTAGGTAAAAACCATTATGAACTTAGATGGCACTATATCCTTTCCATATCCAATCCCATCATGGCCTCACACACGACCATCTATAATGGAATTCATTTATATAATATGAGTAATGTCTCCTGACATAACTCGGTTATGACCTCATAACCAACATAACACAATATGCAATTAGTTTTCCATAAATTCATTCAAGTAACAAATATTATTTTCATACTCAAGGCCTTCTTCCTTTACATCAATTCAAATTTTGAGATTCAACTGAGGGAATTCTTACCTCAATTCCCTTAAAAAATTATACGCCCTAACAAACCCAAATGCATACATATACGGTTTTCATAAATTTACTTGATTCTACTTGTTCAACTGGTACTTTATAGAAGCTCACAAACTCTTTTTTCCAATCTCTTGATCAACATTCCCACCATCCTCATTTCATGTTTGTATGGATAGATACCATAAGTGACAATATCACAAGATGTTAATCATGTTTCCTGGATACACAATCCATCATTAGTTTTATTCAAATATCATAGCATCATTATATATATATATATATATATATATATATCAACAAACTACTCTTAGTCTATAATCATGCCACCAACATGTTCAGGCTTGTCTACATGCACAAACGCACATCAATATGCACCAAGAATTTGATCTTTATTGCCTATATTATGCACATGCATTCTATATTTATTCTATGAATCATGCACCAATTCTATCATGCACTCCAATGCATATCTATTTCAATTTCAATTAAATTATTTTATTGTTATTGTAGATGGTTGTCCCTGAATTCCTATAGAACCTTGCTAACCTATGCACTACCATTCTACCCAATTGTGCACCAATGGAGCCTATTTTACATCTGGTATCCAAACCTTACTTGGCCATTCTTCATTTCCAGCCACTACGTCCACTAGTGTTGTCATCTCACAACGTTTGAATTTTCACTATACTAGGCTCAAGCATGAGGTTTATTTCATTTTAGCATTTACTTGAACCATGAACAAATGAAGCTACACAATTTGCAAGTGCTGCAATAACCAAGATCACAAGAAGAATAACCATGCACAACAACAAAATAAATATCCTGGGAAAACCCTTCTCAACAAGGGATAAAAACCCAACAATCCTTTGCTATAGTCTCAAGAGAAGATCCTCCCACCATGAAACTCTAATGCACACAAGAGGGTGCTCTACAACCTTGAAACTTGTGCCCAAGAGAGGTGCACACTTCAGCCCTAGATATGTACTTGCTGAAATTTCCAAATGACAAGTGACTTATGTGTTTCCTCAATGGGGAAATCACCTTTACTTATACTAGACCAGACAAAACAATAGGTGTGTTTGTTGGCACAACAGTACCGAATTAAATAACTCAGAAAATAATCTATTATTACAATAATCATTAATTATATTTCACATATGCTGGAGCTGACCTGTATCCTTTACATCACAATCAGGGTTACAGGTAAATCTTACTCTCAGACAATATAGCAAGGGATCTCACACATCCACTAGTGCTCAGCCACTGGGGGCACGTCCACTTGTGCTTAGCTATAGGGACATCCTACTCAAAAGATCTCTATCTCACTAAGTCCACAGGTGAATCATATGGAGTACCATCTCAAGCCTAACTCAACTAAGTCCACAAGGCAGGAGACCACATGTCATAACAACTCAGTCTAGAGTCTGATGCACACCCATCACATGGGAACCCTCACCCTACATAGGGGTACACATCGTTTCAGCTCCATCCATAGAGGAATGACACACCCAACTCATGGGCATCCTCATCCCACACAGGGGCACACATCATCTCATCTCAGTCTAGAGAGGAACGACACACCCATCTCATGGGTGCACCCAACTCATGGGCTCTCTTAGAGGTCGACTCACTTAGTATGTGTGCTGGAGGATGTCTCATGAATATGTAATCATAAACACTTCCTCTTAGCTAGGGAGGCATTCTCCACTGGGACAAGTCTCTCACGGAAGTACTCGAACTTCATCTTGGCAAGCAGTTTGTTGAAGATATATGCAATCTTCTCATGTGTAGGAAGGTATTGCATGTGTACTGCTTTCCTCTGCACCATATCTTTGATATAATGATATTTTATCTCAATGTGTTTCGATCTATCATGAAACAAAGGGTTCTTAGAGAGCTTCACATAGCTCTGGTTATCACAATGAATAATGGTAGGATCCATTTCATGATAAAATAAATATGTCAGGAGCTTGCGAAGCCACACTGCTTCGCATACTGCAACACTCAATGCTATATACTCTGATTTTATGTTACTCAAGGCCACAGAGCTCTATTTCTTGTTGCACCAGGAAACCATGGAAGACCCCAAGGTAAAACAACATCCGAATTTTCTCTTCCGATCCACTGCACTTCCTTCCCAATCTGCATTGGCATATCCCTGCAAACTCAAGTCTACACTGGAGGCATATCTCAAGCCATATCCAACTGTGCCTCATAGATATCTCAATACATGCTTCACTATCATTCATATCCTTATTCCTTTATCAACTTCAGGTTCCATAACCACACCTCTGGGGCGTCATGAAGACTTCATCAAATGTACCCAACACATCTGATGACATCAACCACTCCATCAATGACAACTAACTCACCAACAATATCAAAAACATATCTAGGGATTCCAAACTTCTCCAAGGGTTGACATCAATATCTAAGGGTTGAAATCAATGACAACCAACTATCAAAACCGACTTTCCAACAATACCCCCCTTTTTCATTGATGGAAATACCAACATTGATGGAAACACTCATGTAAACAATGATGCTCCAACACTCATGCTCCCCCTGTGACCATTTCTCCTCATCAATGTTTCTCACTCTCACCCTTTGACATCAATGGAAAAGGGTCTCTCTCCTCGGGGCTTCTCCCCCTATCTTGATTCATCTATTCTCTCTCTCTCTCTCTCTCTCTCTCTCTATCTCTCTCTCTCTATTTCCATGTCTTTGTTCTTTCTCTTCACATGTTTCTCTCCTCATGTTCCTCTCCACTTGTGTCTTCCCATGAAATTATCCCATCTCTGAACAATCCTTCTCTGACTTCATGTACTTGAATTTTAATATTCTAATATTTTTCTTTCTCTCCCCTTAACATTATGGGAAAAAGGATAACTCCCCCTCTCGGTATGTCTCCCTTGTCTGTATGCTACTGATATTTCTTTATTGGTTATTTTTGTTTGCTTGACTTCTCTGCAAGATGTCATGTAGATCAATCTAGTGATACATGTAAGTGTTGCCTTTCCTCTCTTCTAGTTCTTTCTAATTTTCCATTGGTTCTTCCTCTTGTAACTCTTTGACATATATAAAAATAATTCATTACTTGTTTTCATAATTCACTTGTCATGTTCATTTGACCATACTGCTCAATGATTTTCTTCTAGTGATTTAGATTTTGCTGAGTATTTATCCTTCCCCATTTTGTTGTGCCTTTTATTGCTTGTCTTTCTTTGAACAACTAATTCCAACTAATTCCAATTGTAGATGCACTCCTATATATCTTCTCTGAACCATGTTATCTGTACCTTCTAAGTATCCATATCTATCCATATGTCATAAGCTGTTCATAATTGTGTTACTCAATTGTCCACAATGATGGCCCATCTATCACTCTGTACTTATGTTATTTGGATGCTTTGAATCTGTCTCTGCAAACACTTCAAATTTATTGAAGGATGGTTCTCTGATGTAGCAACTGCACCAACTCACCCTATTCAATATTCATATTTAATGGGAGTCTCCAACCCAAATGGCTCAGAAAAATACCCACTCTGATGCGAAGTAATCTTCCTCTTCGTATGTGGATTTGACATCTTCCTTTTCATCCTCTTCCTAAATTCTACAATTTTCATCCTGAATTCTGACTTCATCCTCTTCCTGGATTCTGTCATCTTTCTCTTGGCCTACGAATTCATTAATATATTCCGTTGTTGTAAATATTGTGAGTACAATCTCTGGGACTTGGTCTTTATTCACTTGTTCTTCTTGTTTTTCATTTCTTCTCCAAAATTTCCTGTATCTGATTGTTATCACCAAACAATTGCTTAGACAAATGCAGAAAATGGATGGAAAACCCAACACATCATACTACCAATAATTATGGAAGGATCACATTCAATTTGGAAAGATACCCATAAAACTATACAAAATGGTTCCGAATTTTTGCACGTATTCAACAAAATCAACGCACGCCCATCCATGTGGGCTAACATGGCATACAATGCACACAATGCATGGAGTGCATGATTGAAAGTTTGAAAACCCATAGAGAAACACATGGTTGTTAACTACTATCCCAAGTGCCCCAATACTGATCTTACCTTCGGTTTACCTTCCCATTAAGATCCCAACGTCCTCACTCTTCTTCTTCAAGATGAGGTACCCGATTTACAAGTGCTCAACAATGGACACTGGATTTCTATCAACCCCATTCCCAATTCTTTTGTTATCAACATCGGTGATCAATTACAGGTTCCATCAATCTGCTTGCATTCTCCTCTTCTGATTTAACTTTTCGTTTGTAGAATCAATGGGCCCATGGTGTGTGACTTCAAAATAATTGGTGTTGGAATAAAATTATGTATGTGAAGATTCTAAGCAACGGAAGATACATGAGTGTGTTGCATCATGCTGTGGTGAGCTCTTCAAAAGCACACATTTCAATTCCCACCTTTTATAGTCCTTCTCCAGATGTAGTCATCGCTCCTGCACTGGCATCGATTGACGACGAGCATCCTGCATTGTTTAGAAGATTCACATACGATGAATACTACCAAAATTTCTGGAACAAAAAATTGCAAGGGAATAGTTGCTTGCAATCATTCTCATATGATTCCCAAATATTGGACCCTTCTCCTCAGAAGGAGGAGGACGACCTTTGAAATCCTGCATCAAATTATAGGATTTATGTCTTCTTTCTTTAAGATATAAGGTAATCGGATTATTATCCAGACATTAGTTTAGATACTGGAATTGGATTTATATGCCTCCAATATCTACTTTGTTTTCATTTATTTTTCTACTTCTCTCTTCCACGATGTATTTTGCCATATTTGGACCTTTATGGTTATGCCATGTCCATAATTTTTTATAAGACATATGAAGTTGATATATAGATGATAAAATGTCCCTTTGAGATATTATAAATTGTCGACGTTTAAGATATTTTAAATTCTAGCATCATCTTTTATTTATTACTAGCACAATCACATAATTAGTCACATAATTTATAACGATATTTTAAATTCTAACATCGTCTTTTATTTATTACTAGCACAGTCACATAATTTATAATTTATGATTGATAAACCCTAAAAAGGCTATAATAAGATGAAGTTAGATTCTGAAAACAGTGACTATAACTTTAATGACATGTAACCTTAACGTCAAAACAATGAAAAAAAACCTTAACTGTAACCCTAAAGCTAATGCCAAAACAATGAAAGAAAACCATAACTATAACCCTAAAACTAAAATAGTGAAAAAGGAAACAACTAACAAAATATATTCAAAGAAAATATAAAAACAAGAGCATATAGCTAATCTTGTTCAAGTTGATGGTTCGACAAGAGGGACTTGGGGCGTACAGGATTCCAAAGATAGGCCTTTGTACAGATTAACAAATTTCCTGCAAAAGAAGGGGTTGTCTAAACTATTTGTAAGCACACCAGATCGCAGATGTATATAATTATTCTAGCTTTCCTTAGCCTATTGAAGTTTGTCAATTTCTCTTTGTCCATTTTTCTAATTAATGGGTAGAGAAAGCAGACACACAAATATGATAGCCGGGGCAATTAGTAGCTTTACTGGAGATATGTTCAAACTTGGCCGAAATGTAAATGTGAAAAAGTAAACAGGTTAAAGCATGCATTTAAAAATGATAGGAAGTTATGAACATTAAATCTATTTAATTGATTTGGGAGTATTACTAAAAATATGTCAACATTTTCAATAGATGTAAGACTCTGTAGGTTTAAATATATACAATTTATTTATTAATACATTTTCTATATTAGTTTAATTTTTAAATTTATCCCCCAAAAAATAATATTAAAAAAAACAAAATTAACTAGACTAATATATTCAGTCCACAAATTCAAGCATCAATCTGGTTGCCATGTCGCTTCCTCCATTCACGCATCAGGTAAAATAGGGAGAAGGATCTCGTATCGAGATTAGTTAAAAGGGAGACACTTATTTTCCCACATTTGATACAACTGCAAGGCTCGACATAAGGATGGCGATTCTGTTTATGGAAGATATGAAGGATCATTATATTCTCTGTTTTCTTTTATTATTTAATTCAATATACTAATATTAACATTCAAATTATATTATTTTAATATTTCTTTATTTATTTTTTAAACTTTGATACTCATATATAAATGATTCAAGAAAATATTTTGCGAGTTCCCTCTCCTGAGGAATATTTCAATGGAGGGCTATTATAAGGAAAGTTTGAAGTTTGTGTTCTCTTTTTCCTTTTTCTTATTCATAGTGCACAACACCCTACAGGTGTAATTTATTTTACAATTCTGACTCCCCATCAAATAATCAACATATATGATCTCTGACCCAAAATTTCACAGCCATTCCAGCCTAAACAAATTACATATGCACTCTGGCCCGAATACAACTGATACATAGGTACTCCAACCCCCAAAATCATAAATACATAGGTTCTCTAACCTAAAACATATATACAAAGGTAGTCTGGCCCGAAACATATACATAAGCCACTTGCATTCTCCTACAACTATCACGATTTCCACCAAATATCTTCCCATTGAACTTCCCAATGCAAGGAATAGCATCCCATTCATTTATTAGGGTGGAACCAAGGAATGTGCCATCTGTTTATCAAGGCTAACCCAATGGATGTACCATTCATTTATCAAGGATAACCCAAGGAATGAGCCATTCGTTTATCAAGGTCTCTCTATCATAGGTAACTAGGAATCTCACTATTGGGAACTCAAGGGAGTCACTACTAGGAAATATATGAGTAAAATAACTAGCAACAACCTGGATGTTGCAGTGCAACTCACACAAGAGTGCACTCTTTAGGCCTGGCAACCTAGTTCTTCAACAGTGAAAATATTAAAGGAGTTCATTCTTCGGGCTTGACAAACTGGTTCTTCGACAATGCAACTCACACATGGGTTTACTCTTCAGGCCTGACATCCTAGTTCTTTGACAGTTCAACTCACACATGCATTCACTCTTCAAGCCTGATAGCCTGGTTCTTCATGTTGTACATACCTTCTAGTCTCAAGCATCCCTTTCATTGATATATAGTTCCTCAGGCGATCCATCATTTTCCAAGGTGTTCTCTTGCATACAAATGCCAACTTGTTGCTAGATTTTGACTATCAATCCACAATCTGTGGAAATCATCCTATGTACATCACGTGCATATAGTTAATATGAGACATCATCATACACATTTTAGTTATAAAATTTCCAATTTGTTTTATCGAGGAAAACAAAATTCTCAAACATGAGTTTTCTACTCATAATCATTTGGCTCTTGTAGTAGTAGTTATTAGTTTTCCTTATGTCTTACACCACTACCATATCCAAGACTATTCTTCCTACAATTTTCTCAATTTCCATGCAACCAAACAAATTGTTAGCATATCATAACAATTTCCAATTATAAATTTTTCAAATTTGGTTATACACGAAAATAAAAATTCCCACGCATGAGATTTCTTCTCATTATGTTTGTCTCTTGCAACGGTATATGCTATTATTCCTTAGGATTACATTATTTTCATATACAAGACTATTCTTCCTACAATTTTCTCAATTTTCATGCAACCAAACACATTGTTAGCATATCATAACAATTTCCAATTATAAAATTTTCAAATTTCATTATACATGAAAAAAAAAATTCCCATGCATGAGATTTCTTCTCATTATGTTTGGCTCTTGCATGGATATTTTCTAGTATCCCTTATGGGATTACATTATTTCCATATCCATTACTAGTCTTCCTACAATTTTCTCAATTTTCTTGCAACTGAACACGTTGTTTATATCTCATACACAATATTTGCATTCAGTCCATGAAGTGATTTTCAAAATTATATTAATCTAAAAATTCCATCACTTCCAACTATTATTCATTTTAAAAACGAAATTAATCCATTACTCAGATTATCTAGAATGGAACTACCATTCATTGTATACACATTATCAACACACCAAGCTTTTCATAATGCAATCAAACTTTACCAATAAGTAAAACCACTGTGCCAATAATCATGGCCCCATATACACAATGCATCCTTGCATTGACTTTGGATTATCATATGTTCATGCATGTATTCACCGTGTGAGTTGGAAGGTATGGCCCATGCCTCAATACCTCATCCAAAATATTCCCCACAACCTGTCTGATACTTTGGATACCTTCCTCTTCAACCCATACACAACACTAGGAAAATAATCCCTTGGGGATATTTAGTGTAGGGAAAAAAGGTTTCAATCCAAACCTTAGTTACATAAGGGAAAACCATTATGAACTTAGATGGCACTATATCCTTTCCATATCCAATCCCATCATGGCCTCACAAACGACCATATCTAATGACATTCATTTCTATAATAGGAGTAATGCCTCCTGACATAACTCAGTTATGAACTCATAACCAACATAACACAATATGCAATTAGTTTTCCATAAATTCATTCAAGCAACAAATATTATTTTCATACTCAAGGCCTCCTTCCTTTACATCAATTCAAATTTTGAGATTCAACTGAGGGAATTCTTACCTCAATTCCCTTCAAACATTATACGCCATAACAACCCCAAATGCATACATATACGGTTGTCATTAATTTACTTGATTCTACTTGATCAACTGGTACTTTATAGAATCTCACAAACTCCTTTTTCCAATCTCTTGATCAACATTCCCAACATCCTCATTTCATGTTTGTATGGATAGATACCATAAGTGACAATATCACAGGATGTTAATCATGTTTCCTGGATACACAATCCATCATTAGTTTTATTCAAATGTCATATCATCATTATATATATATATATATATATATATATATATATATATATATATATATATATATATACACACACATCAACAAACTACTCTTAGTCTATAATCACGCTACCAACTTGTTCAGGCTTGCCTACATGCACAAATGCACATCAATATGCACCAAGAATTTGATCTTTATTGCCTATCTTATGCACATGCATTCTA
The DNA here is from genome assembly GCA_009831015.1 of Picea engelmannii. Taxonomy (NCBI): domain Eukaryota; kingdom Viridiplantae; phylum Streptophyta; class Pinopsida; order Pinales; family Pinaceae; genus Picea; species Picea engelmannii. Next base: position 241,085 of record ML784746.1, on the reverse strand, counting down.
TATTTATTCTATGAATCATGCACCAATTCTATCATGCACTCCGATGCATATCTATTTCAATTTCAATTAAATTATTTGATTGTTATTTTAGATGGTTGTTCCTGAATTCTTATAGAACTTTGCTAACCTATGCACTACCATTCTACCCAATTGTGCACCAATGGCCCCTATTTTACATCTAGTAGACAAACCTTACTTGGCCATTCTTCATTTCCAGCCACTACGTCCACTAGTGTTGTCATCTCACATATATTGAATTTTCACTATACTAGGCTCAAGCATGAGTTTTATTTCATTTTAGCATTTACTTGAACCATGAAAAAATGAAGCTACAAAATTTGCAAGTGCTGCAATAACCAAGATCACAAGAAATATCTTGGGAAAACGCTTCCTAACAATGGATAAAAACCCAACAATCCTTTTCTATATTCTCAAGAGATGATCCTCCAACCATGAAACTCTAATGCACACAAGAGGGTGCTCTACAACCTTGAAACTTGCACCCAAGAGAGGTGCACACTTCAGCCCTAGAAATGTACTTTCTGAAATTTCCAAATGACAAGTGACTTATGTGTTTCCTCAATGGGGAAATCACCTTTACTTATACTAGATGATACACAACAATAGGTGTGTCTATTGGCACAACAGTGCCGACCTCAATAACTCAGAAAATAATTAATTATTACAATAAACATTAATTATATTTCACATATGGTGGAGACGATCTGTACCCTTTACATCACAATTAGGGTTATAGGTAAATATTACTCTCAAACAATATAGCAAGGGATCTCACACATCCACTAGTGCTTAGCCACAAGGGGCATGTCCACCTATTCTTAGCCACAAGGACATCCTACTCAATAGATCTATATCTCACTAAATCCATGGGAGAATCATATGGAGTACCATCTTAAGCCTGACTCAACTAAGTCCACAAGGCAGGAGACCACATGTCATAACAACTTAGTCTAGAATCTGATGCACACCCATCACATGGGCACCCTCACCCTACACAGGGGTACACATCGTTTCATCTCAATCCATAGAGAAATGACACACCCAACTCATGGGCATCCTCACCCCACATAGGGGCACACATCGYCTCATCTTAGTCCAAAGAGGAACAACACACCCATATCATGGGAACACCCAACTCATGGGGTCTCTCAAAGGATGATTCACTCAGTCCATGTCCTAGAGGATGTCTCATGAAGATGTAATCATCAACACTCCCTCTCAGCTARGGAGGCATTCTCCACCAGGACAAGTCTCTCATGGAAGTACTCGAACTTCATCTTGGCAAGCAGTTTGGTGAAGATATATGCAATCTTCTCATGTGTAGGAAGGTATTTCACATGTACTGATTTCCTCTGCACCATGTCTATGATATAATGATATTTTATCTCAATGTGTTTTGATCTATCGTGAAACAAAGGGTTCTTAGAGAGATTCACACAGCTCTGGTTATCACAATGAATAATGGTAGGATCCATCTCATGATCAAATAAATCTATCAGGAGCTTGCGAAGCCACACTGCTTCGTAGACTGCCACACTCATTGCTATATACTCTGCTTTTGGGGTACTCAGGGCCACAGAGCTTTGTTTCCTACTGCACCAGGAAACCATGGCATACCCCAAGGTAAAACAACATTCAAATTTTCTCTTTCGGTCCACTGCACTTCCTTCCCAATCTGCATCTGCATATCCCTACAAACTCAAGTCTACACTGGAGGCATATCTCAGGCCATATCCAATTGTGCCTCGTAGATATCTCAATACATGATTCACTATCATTCATGTCCTTATTCCTTTATCAACTTTAGGTTCCATAGCCACACCTCTGGGGTGTCATGTAGACTTCATCAAATGTACCCAACACATCTAATGAAATCAACCACTCCATCAATGACAACTAACTCACCAACAATATCGACAACATATCTAGGGATTCCAAACTTCTCCAAGGGTTGACATCAATATCTAAGGGTTGAAATAAATGAAAACCAACTATCCAAACCAACTTTCCAACAATATCTCCCTTTGGCATTGATGGAAATACCAACATTGATGGAAACACGCATGGCAACAATGATGCTCCAACACTCATACTCCACCTATGACCATTTCTCCTCATCAATGTTTCTCACTCTCACCCTTTGACATCAATGGAAAAGGGTCTCTCTCCTTGGGGATTCTCCCCCTATCTTGATTCATCTATTCCCTCTCTCTCTCTCTCTCCATGTCTTTTTTCTTTCTCTTCACATGTTTCTCTCCACTTGTGTCTTCCCATGAAATCATTCCATCTCTGAACAATCCTTCTCTGACTTCATGTACTTGAATTTTAATCTTCTGATATTTCTCTTTATCTCCCCTTAACATCATGGGAAAAAGGATAACTCCCCCTCTCGGTATGTCTCCCTCTGTCTATATGATACTGATATTTCTTTACATGTTATTTTTATTCGCTTGAATTCTCTGCAAGATGTCATGTAGATCAATCTAGTGATACATGTAAGTTTTTCCTTTCCTCTCTTCCAATGCTTGCTAATTTTCCATTGGTTCTTCCTCTTGTAACTTTCTGACATATATAAAAATAATTCATTACTTGATTTCATCATTCACTTGTCATGTTCATTTGACCATACTGTTCAATGATTTTCTTCTGGTGATTTAGATTTTGCTGAGTATTTATCCTTCCCCATTTTGTTGTTCCTTTTATTGCTTGTATTTCTTTGAACAACTGATTCCAACTGATTCCACTGATTCCAATTGTAGATGCACTCTTATATATCTTCTCTGAACCATGTTATCTGTACCTTCTAAGTATCCATATCTATCCATATGTCATAAATTGTTCATAACTTTGTTAATCAACTGTCCACAATGATGGCCCATCTATCACTCTGTACTTATGTTATCTGGATGCTCTGAATCTGTCTCTGCAAACTCTTCAAACTGCTCGAAGGATGTTTCTCTGATGTAGCCACTGAACCAACTCACCCTATTCAATATTCATATTTAATGGGAGTCTCCAACCGAAATGGCTCAGAAAAATATCCACTCTGATGCGAAGTAATCTTCCTCTTCACATGTGGATTTAACATCTTCCTTTTCATCCTCTTCCTGAATTCTGACTTCATCCTCTTCCTGGATTCTGTTATATTTCTCTTGGCCTGCGAATTCATTACGATATTCTATTGCTGCAAATATTGTGAGTACAATCTCCGGGACCTGGTCTTTATTCACCTGTTCTTTTTTTTTTTCATTTCTTCTCCAAACTTTCCTGTATCTGACTATTATCACCAAAAAATTGCTCAGACAAATGAAGAAAATGGATGGAAAACCCAACACATCATACTACCAATAATTATGGAAGGATCACATTCAATTCGGAAAGATACCCATAAAACTATACAAAATGGTTTCAAATTTTTGCACGTATTCAACAAAGTCAGCATGCACACATCTGCGTGGGCTAACATGGTGTACAACGTGCACAATGTGTGGAGTGCATGATTGACAGTTTGAAAACCTGTCTGGATGCAGAAATAGTGCATTGATGATTTTAGTCGGGCCTCAACCACTTATGGGATGGAGTTGATCTCCCCCATACCCAAAATCGCCCCCAAATTCTGCCTTGGGGTCACTAAAAGGGATGAGAGGTACCTCCAAAGGCCCCCATTCACACTTGTAACTAGTTGAAAAATATATATCCATACTATAAATAGAGGATCATTGTATGCGAAGGAGAAGAAGAATCCATAACATTGTTATGTTGTTCACAATTCTCTTGGAGAAATCCATCTTTCCCTCGAGCCATAAGTTTTGAGAAAGTGTAGCATTGAGCTACCTTTAGACCTCATGTGAAGCTAAGCCTTGGGTATTTTTCACCATTGTAGACTCACCATTGGAGAGTAATAGCTCCAGTTTTTTAGGGATTAAAGGACCCTCCCTTAAGAGGAATATGGGATTCATTGTCCCATATTTCTCTTCTTGGTGCACTCAATTTGAAGATTCAGTTCCATTGGGTAACCATTTCATATGTCCAATTTCATGCATCACTTGTTTATGTTAGTTTATTTTGTTTCTTATTCTTAGTTTCTATTTGCTTTCTTTGTATTTTTTTTCTAAATTGAAAGTCCATTTACTTTCTAACCATGTTTTTGTTATGGTTTGTTAGCTTACCAAGGTAGTTAAGGGACTCTCTTTTTCTCACGCTTGTGAAAAAATAACCCAAACAGTTTGGTAGCCTAACTTGGGATAAAATCAAAATTGCTCCTCAAGTAGGCTTCTAGATTTGTTCCTCTCACTTGTTTTTGTTTGTAGGACCAAGAACCAACCTAGCCATATCCTCAAACAACAGAATTCAACTTCTTTTTGAGAGAAGCAAGTCAAAATTTTCATCCTGCCATTTTACTGCGTGTGCGTGGGTTCAAGTCAAACAAATGCACGGTTCGTACAGTGCCATGCTCTGTCATAGCTCTCTCAATACACACTCTATTGTTAGTCGTGCAATGTTCTCCTTTTTGAAATTGTAAGGCTTGGGAAGCCCAATTCCACTAAGTAGATTATATTTTATTTATGCATTGTTGTAAAATCCATCAATAGAAGACTTGAGATTCACTCTTGCATAGATAACTTATACCACACATAGACATTTAGGGAGGCTAAAAATAACCTTTGCATCTTTTAATTCCTTATTTTCCACATGTATGGCTTAAATATTAGCATATGAATTTTAGTAGTTTCTTTCTTTTACAAACTCATCACATTAATTCAGGACTAGAAACTTATTTAGGGGATCTTGGAGTATGATCTTTCCTTGCACCATATTGTGATCTTGGAAATAAGAAAAATAGATTTCTTAGAGAAGTCTTCATCTCCCTTGATAAAAATATCTATGAGAGGCCAATACCTCTTAGCTTGTTTTTGGAAACTTAATCTTAAATAATTGTAAGAGCCCACACATGCCCACATATGCATAATCTCAGGATAGTTTCAAATTTCTAGAGTAAACTCACTTAGGAATTTTAAAGCATTGTAAGGGCCCATACATGCCTACATGTTCACAATATAGGAATATTTTAAAAGCTTTATTATATTAGAAAACATCTTAGGGAGATTAAAAGCTCATAACTAAGGACCCATATGTCCACAATTCTAGTTACTTAGGGATTTTTCATTTCAACAAGGATTGTTTGTGAAGCATAGTAAGTTAGAAGTAAGAAACCATTGTAAAGGACCAAGCGATGTCCACATGCCAAAATTTTCTCACATAAATTACTAAAAATTCATCACTCACTATCACTTCTTGCACACATCATCACATATTTAGGAGGTATTTGTCGGAGACTTGAGACCGTAGTATGCTCTTCTCCTTGCACCCATAAGAAATCTAGGAGAATCAGAAGGGACTCACTTATTTGACAAAATATTTTGCTCACACTGCGCTTAATCAATGAAGTTGTTCCATGAACCCAAATTCACAACCCACTTTCAAATTCTAAAAAAAACCATAATCAATCCACTTATAAACCTCCACAGTAGGTACACAAAATAATTTGGTAGTATAAGTTACAATTTTGGGAACATGCATCCAAATAACTCCCCATCATCATTTCTCACTTGAAACTTAGAAAGTTGTGAATTAGGATACCATATTCCTCCCAATCAATCATTCCTACACTTAAGGCAGAGAGACACCCATGAAGGTTCGAAGGCCAAGGTCTAGTTGTTATGTGCATGCCTCCTTGGGTCACCTGACCCTTGGAAAGCATCCAACCTATGACTGATTTCTAAGGCCGAAAATATAAATTTTGTGCTTGATCAAGGTGACTTAGTGGACAAAATCTAGGTTTATCTATCCAAGGTGGTGTTTGTGGGCATCAATTGCACCTTGTTCATATTTTGAACATTTGTTGGGAAATATCGCCAATACTTTCGGGATATCCCCCCTTCAACCCTCATTATAAATGATTGTTCATCCCTTTACTAGTATCTCCTCACGTGTTTTTTGGCCCCACTATCGAGTGTTTTTTTGGAGGTCCAGTGATATTTGAGAAGAAGGATGTTATGTTAGATAGGACATGTGCATGTGTTTTTTGATATTCCCCCACACAGAGTCAGAAAAACCAACCAAACTACAATTTACATTGTTGTTTTGTGTATGATTGTCACCGTTTGATTACATGCAGTTCATGAGTACATTTTTTTGGTAATTTATAAAGAATTTCTTCTTGTTATTATTACCATCACACACATAGTCCAGAATCATAGGGAAACCACAACATCACCGTCATTCTAGAGATTTGCAAAATATCCCCCCAATTTTGGGAGGTGTCCCCCACTTGGTCGATACATTTTCACAACATTCACATACACCAGTAAGTGCCATAGTCCTAGGATCAATCTTGACTGGATCCACTTTGTTGGGCACCAATACCCAAACACAACTCACAAACAAGCCCTCCACCACAAGGAGAGGGAGCCCCACCTTCTTCACAAGGAACAAGTTCCCAAACATCCTCACATGAAACATTACACCAAACATTACACACAATCGCTGGTACTCCCCCAGCCATGCCATAATTGGCATCTCTCAATATCCCATATTTGAGGAAACTAACGAACGATCCCATATTACATGACCCCAATTGGACAAATATTCCCACTAAGCTACCTTCAGATATTCCCAAATTCGAAGGAAAGCCCAGAGAAGACCCCGCCAATCACATTATGTCTTTTCACCTGTGGTGTTCTTCCAACAGTATCATCGAAGATTACATTCTCTTAAATCTATTCCAGAGAAATCTCACTGGCCCCTCTTCCAAGTGGTATATGGATGAGAAAGTTGGGTCCCACTCAACATTTGAGTCATTGGTGAAGGCCTTTTTATCATGTTTTCAAATCCTAGTGTGTCACGACATTGGTTTGGAAATCCTATCTGATTTCAAACAAACCTCGAACATCCATATAATTGATCATATCCATGAATGGAGAAGAAGAAGAAGTATTTGCAAAGAAGATACCACTCTCCAACAATGACTAGACTGGTTCCTCAGATCACTAGTCCCCATCCTTGCCAAGGATTTTTTCACCACCCTCCCCCAAATTTAAGACGATGCAATCACTAAGGAAAAATAGGTTAACTTGATCTATACTCAATCAGGGTACCTCTACACTGTACTATGTGATGCTCCTCACCTTTTACCATTTGGTTAAGACAAACCTGGAGCATCGCACATTGTCGATGGGTTTATTTGGTCCATGGTCCATACTCACCCACATGCTCAATCGGTAGCCATGTTTGGGGACAATCCTTACCAACCATCATATGAGGGAAGCCCATACTACCCTTCCCCACCATATCAACCACCATTTATGGCACTCCCCCTCCAATCATGGAACCACCCATACCTACTCCCCCTATTCACCTAGTACCTGTATAACATGTGATACCTTTACCACCCTTAGCATTTACTCCCAACCTTATGGGGAGAACCTCCACTTCATACAATCAATACAAACCTCCCCAAGGTAATCCCTACTACCCCTTCGCTGGTCTCCCTCAACCTGTTACCCCAACACATGGGAAACAATAGGTAGGGGTAAATTTCATTCAACCTTTGCCTATTCAACAAGTTCAAGATTTCTAAAAATTGAATACAACAACTCCCCCTACTCCACCCAACAATAACCGGTGAAAAGGTAATAATAGAAACTAAGGATTAGGGGGAAAACCCCAACAACCAAATCCCCCAGTAGGGGGAAACCAAAGCTAGGTCAACCAAAATCCCCAAGGGGGAAACAAAAATGGACAACCACACCAGGGAAGGAATAATAACCTTCGAATCAACTTTCCATGTGAATTATGTGGCGAGTACGACCATTACACTCATCATTTCCCCCAGGTAGTCGTTTTCAAATGAATGAATGAAGCTACAAAGCCCATGTTCCCTCCTATCCCCCAAGGACCACCACATGTACCTCCTAACTACATACCACCACCACAATTCGATGATGTTTCAAAACTTGATCCCTCACCAAGGAGTCATCAACACACAACTTGATGCCGCCTCACACGAACATCAACAAGGATAGTTCCCTCCCCCAGAGAAATCCCATCCCAGTAATACCACTGACCGTAGTATCCTCCTCACTACTAAAGAGTAAATTCTTTTGCAAAACTACAGTTGCCAATACAACACACCTCTTGATCCATCACCCACAACATCAGAAGCCCCCCAACCACCAACTAGACAACCTTTGATGATCCCTAGTCCTAACACTCAAGCCATCACCTACATTCCTCATGCACCATTGTGAAAGAATGCGTATAATCCCCATGCCCAGGCTGCCCATAGCTATAGCCTCATTGACGATCTAGCACAATCAACAACTTCCATGTCAGTCATGGAAGTCCTTCAAACATTCCCTTCCCAATGAAAGGAATTACTCTCGCAACTGGTGGTAGTATATCTCGCAGACACCTGTCTAATCACATTTGAATTAGACAAAGAAGACCCATGACTCCCATCATTAGTCACATTCCAAAATCATGTCAAAATCCTAAATATCACCATCCATTGTTGCATTATTGACAAAGGATCATCTACTTGCATCATGTCTAAAATAGTATGACGAAAACTAGGTTCACTCATGTTAATCCCCTCCTCCATCACCCTTCAAGCTTATGATGGTATGCCATCCTAGCCTGAGAGCATGTATCAAAATGTTCCAGTGGAATTAGGTGGAAGGACAATCCTAATAGACATAGAAGTCATAGACTCCCAATTTCATTACAATATCATTTTCGGATGAAGCTACATGTACGCCATGTAGGACATAACTTCCTCAGTCTTTTGCACCATGTTGTTCCCTCACAATTGGGAAATTTTCACCATTGATCAACTGACCCACTATGAAACTAAATAATCAGGACACATTGATAACATATTGATACTCATCTACTCAAGCATCAACCTTGTACCAATGGTAGACGTTGGACCTGTTAGAATATAGAAGATTGTGCTCGATTTACCATTGACGATACCCTCGTCACCCAACCACAGGCCGAAGCCACCCTCCGAGCACCTTGACCTTGACAGAGAAGAGAATCTGGGTAGCAATCCAATAGCCAAGAGAGGCTAATGCACCAAGAAAGAATAGAACCCAAGTTGATCAGATAATCCCACCAAGAGGCTAGCACACACCTTCCTAAAAACTTGTGCACAAGCTGCAACTACACCTACACAGATCTAGTTCTCTCTACAACTGCTGAGATGTGTATAATGAAAATTGGCGCCCTGTATTTATAGTAGTCTGAGCAGTTTAACTAGGTCCGATTTCTCCTTCTAGGTATTAATAAATTCATATTAAATATATTTCTACAGCCGACAACTTGTCTAGGGTTTCTTTCACTTCTTAGCTTCCTTTCATAGTATTCTAATCTCATCATAGGTCACAATAGAGGTTCATACCTCCCGAAGCTACCATAATATTAACAGGACCAAGACTATTTCATGACCCATCCTTACTAGGGTCATACTCGTGCTACCCCGGCCCCACCCCCAACACAACCAATGTATATATAGTTACTTCTGATGGGGTGGATATTCTTGATGCCCCTCCTTACGGAGACTCATTGAACCATCCTTCTACCCCTTCTCTTGCACAAGAGGAACTTCTTGAGGAACCTCCCTTAGAAGAATCAATTGAAAACACACCAACCATGGGTTAAATCCCTATTTGGCACAGTCCCATAGGCCATCACCCAAATACCCTTATCCTCCCTTAGGAGTAATAAGATACTAAATTGTTGTTACCCTCACCTTACCTAATATGGTCATAGCCATCCCTGTCTGGTATCTAGAACCACTAGCTATGGTACCAGTTTTGTCTCTCCCACCTCAACTTTTGGTCCCATTATCTCAATTAGTGGTTCATCCACCCACTCACCCAACCAGTTACACATTTGGGGGAAATATTACCACCACAAGAGACACTAATCCTCACAATGGGGGCATCACCGCTAACCAACTAGGCACATGGAAGAAGAAGGAAACTATCCTCCCTTCCCCACCATGCATCCTGTTAGCACTCTGTAAATTTTGTTTGACTGATAGAAAAATGACATAGGTAATTGTTTCAACCAACTTTAGGTTGGATTCTAACCCTTCCAACCAGAGTGGGCTCTCTCGGGCATAAAATCATTTTGGATACTCAAAAATATTTGGCAATGTGTGCGCAAAGGTCAAATTCTTCCATGGTATAAAATTTAAAGGTGGTAGGACAAAACAGAAGAGTAGGGCCATTGGGTAATGGGGTCCATTCCTGAAACATATGAAGAGTTATAAACTATTCATTTCTAGAGGGAACAAAGGCAACATAGGTATTCTTTTTAACCAAATAAGTAATATGAGATAGAAGAGGAAAAGAAAGGAAAGACTACTATCAGGAAGATGCGTCTAATAGAGGGAGAATCTCTTAGTATAGCGTTAGAAGAGGAAACGTGAGGGTTGGCTACTGCAAGCAGAGCACCAATCAAGAGTGAAGTATAAACCAACAACCAAAAACACATAACAAGTATAATTGATGTGAGAAGGAGCACCAACAAGATGAATTCCTTCTATTACTTAAGGATTATTACTAGCAGCAAAACACATTCATGAATATTAAATACAGGAAAACACATTGAACATCAACATTGTGGTGAATCTCGGATATCTAAGAAAACCTTATCTTCTTATATTAAAATTCATAAGAAATTACAAAGTTCTCCTGCTACGAGGGCAGGCCCCTCTCCTGTAAGTCCAACCTTTTATTCATATTTTTGATAGTATATATAGATAAATTACATAGGGAATTCAAAACATATCATATTCCCCAAGATTCCAAAAATAGACATTGGTGACAGAGGGTGTAACGTGCCAAAGCCAAACTCCTACTTTATAGTGAGCGTTATAAACAAAAAACTGACATATTTGAGATTTTTACCCTGGATGCCACTTGTTTGTATCATCACAAAATTCCCTGAAACATACGTAATTTAGCTTGAAATCTATTTCAGGTTTGCAATCTCTTCCTTTAAAGTATTAAGCCAATCAGGCTGGTTTTCTCCAATACCTTCAACCACTTCAACTTTAACCTCTTTCTTTCGTCTCTTGCTCCTTTTACCCTTGACAACTTTCATGTGGTATCTGTCTGCATACCCATTGATGATCAAATCCTTCATGACAGGATTTAATTGGATTTCTTCACCTAACCCTAGTTCATCTTCAGACTTTGTGTGAAAGTTTGTTGCCAATATTCGGATAGCAATCTTTTCTTTATTCTTCATTGATAATTTTGTCAGATTATTTGAACATCCCAGTTTATTGAAGGCCGTCGGATCTGTCTTCTCCATTTACTCTGGTTTGTCCTAAAGTACGAGCTTATCTCTTTTAGTTGTACAAGAATTAGACGAATGATTCGTTTTGCGGTTAAATCATTCTGTAATAAAATGTTAATTGCCCAAAACAGAGTAATTTCATGCATGCTTTGAATGACAATCGTCATTGAATGCCAATCATGGGCTGCTGAAAAAATTCCTTGCAGGGATAACGACTTATCATGATCAACTATTGATTTCAAATGATGAGCCTTCGAATCAGTTTTTTGGCGACACTTACCTGGTATCAAACAGACGAAAAGTACCCAAACAAGTGTCTTTGAGATGATTTGACTGGCCATCAAATTTATCTTTCCACATGTGACCCTTGGATTTGACACATTCAATGATATTTTGACACGTGATATCGGGGTGTGATCAAGCGCTTTTGAGCTCATCCTCTTTTCCCCTCAATATGGATCTGGTGGTGCCACGTGCCCTCGAGATGAAACCATGGTATTCTTATCGACCCACCTTCAAAAGATTAACCTATGTGCTAGTTCTTAGCCCGATATGCTCCACGACCGTTGATCTATGGCATCCACGATCCATGACCCGCCGGGTCCCATCAAATTCACATTTCCGCTATACTTAGCCTTGTCCTCTAAATATGGCGTCGTCCTCCAGTTTGTCTCACTTCTACACCTATTTTCCTTCTTGCTAAGTCCCAAGATTTGGATTCCATACAAAATTGTTATAGTGATAACATATAGTCTCCAACTGGGGATGGTATCCTCCCTGTGAGGTAGCAAAGAACATTAGACCTTGTGCCTTATCCATTGGGATTCTCTCACAACAGGTGCATATAATACTTTGAACTGTTACCAATGTTCGTTGACAACCACAATCTACACACTGCTCTCACTTAGAGGATGAACGCTTTATTTGGAAACCTAAACTTGAAAATGCTTGATCTACAAGCTTATTGGCACCTACCTACCCTAACTACTAAAATGAACTTCCAATCAAGTGAAATCAAAATGCCAATGTAGCCATGCCAACATCTTATCCATCGCTTGTTTACTTTGCACATGCTTGCTCCAAATCTTGTTCACCAATAACTCATTCGAGAAGTTATATATGAATTCAGATCTTAGAATTTCAAAATTATTGGGACTGTTTACTGTTTCCAGCAAAAATGCAAATGGATCTTCTAAGACATGCAAAAAACAACAATCATGTTTCACCCCTTCCACTATATTCCTTTTTTCACCTGTTTTAACCTATTGAATGCCTACATCAAGATAATGAAAAATCTATTGAGACTGCTGAAAATAACAATCTTCTAAATCAAAAGACAGTGCTAGCTGAAATGAAACCCTTGGTAGAAAGCAATCCATATCCAATACTGACATTGATTTGTCATCATATTTATCTCTAAGCTTACAACCCATCATAATATGTACATCCTGAGTGTTAATAATCTCCATATAACATGCCACAGGGTCATGAAACACATGAGAAAATATCTCTTTTCGATGAAACAAAATAGAAGGACAAGCCATCTTTACAAGTGTTGTCTTTCTTTACTCTTCTTTTTTAGTCTTAGAACTATAATTTTCAAAGGAATCAAGTAAAACAACTACTTCCTTGTGATCTTTCTACATTTCTGATTGAGTCATGACATACATTGTTTTATTTCTTCCCTGAAACTTTATGTTATCCATTTGTTCATTTTTCAAAGTCTCCCTAGATGGGGTCTTAGAGCCTTCATACGCATCTAGGCCACTTAGAATCTGAATAACTACATCATTCAAAGGGGAAGAAAGACAACTTTGAAATACTTTGTTTTGCTAGAAATCTAGTTGAATATCCTCATCAATTTCAGAAGAAGGCGGATGACTTTGAACAACAACGCTTTTACCAGCTTCCTCTGTCATACCTTTCATTTTCAAGTCTATTTCTTTCTTCAAATTCAACATCATACCTATAGGGATTCTGATCTGAAACACTATTGACATTTTGTTTGAGAACTTTGAAAGAAGCATAACATAATGGCAAGGTTCTTACATTTGATTTAGAAATTTCTTCATTTCCTTCATTTCTATCACATGCACATTTTTCCATTTCTTTAGGTTGTTGAGCATACTTATTTTCATATTCTTCTTTGACCAATGGCTGCAATTCCTTGTCAAATTGTTTCAGTGAATCAGTGTGATTTGGAATCAACACACATTCCTTTGTTTCAATGATGATTTTGGCGTTTTCTTTCAACAATTTAAATGAAGAAAAAAATAAAGGCAAAGAATTTCCTTCAGCCATTTCAGTACGTTCATCTTTGTAACTGTGACATGTAGGCTGATGGATCTCACTACACTTTTGAAAAGGAACATTTTCAGGGAGAGGACATGTAGTTGGTTGTTCTAAGAAGTCAACATCATAATAATCATAATATATAGGAAAATCAGCAACATCTGCAATATCATGTAGCAAGAAAAAACTTGGAGCATCAACCTGTTTCTCAACAAGCTGATTTGCAAACTCATCTTCTTGACTATATACAAATGAATATATGAAACAATCAGCTTCATTCTTATCATGGGGTGGATCAAAAACTACATAATTGCCCTCTCTTTCCATAAGTGGAATATAATCCTTTGCAAAATCATTAGCGTTTAAAACTTCAAGAGGACCTATGATGTTATCAATTTTACGCTCCAGATTCCAGTCAACTGTTTTCTGTTCATACCCATTTTCATATACTGGCACACCCAACCCCTCATTTTGAATCTGTTCACAAGCCAAGATATTGTGTTGAATCTCCTGAGCATCATTAAACATTTTATGTAAGGTTTTAGGTCTTCTCTACATCAGGAGGAATGACAAATCTGGGTGAAGAGTAGTGGCATACTGGATCATGGAAACATCTCAGTGGGTTGAATTTATTTGGGTAGATCATAATAAATATTGGAAAACCTTTTACTGAATGTGGAAATAGTCTCATTGCTTTTCCATTTCAAGGCATAGAATTATGTAAGCTGTAGGTCCATATATTTTTTCTTGCCCCAAAAATTCAAAAAAACACTCTTCAATTCTTCCCATGAGCCAATTGTCTTTGTTTGAAAATGTTTAAACCATTATTTGGTATCTCCTTTCAAGGATTGAGAGAAATCCCTCATAGAAACATCGTCATGGTCAATCTCAAACAAATCTGTAAAATGGTCAAAATGTTGGAGGTGTTTTTCAGCTGTGATGGCACCAAGTTCCCCATCAAACATATGTAGGTACTCATAGTTCTTTGGAGGAAATTCATGAAGGATGTGAGTCAATTTTAAGGGTCTGTATCTATGTTCATTTTTGGAGAATGTAGGATCAAGTACATGCGGTGAAATATCAGTCTTGGCCTCATGAGGCTCATCAACTTGGTCATGGTTGTCACATGGCTTGGATGGGAGATTTTGATCAAAATCAATGGTAAGCTGAGGAAATATTTGTATAAATTTAAGAGGATGATATACAATTTCAGTATTATCATGATCATCATTTGAATGCAACGGGTAAATAAAAATTTGTTTAGCATGTTCAGAAAAGGACAAAAGGTAATTAATAACAAGAAATATTATGTCTTGGAAAAAACTCAACTTTAGGTACTTGTTTTCTCCCATGATATCCTTTCATACCTTTTTCAAGGGGTCTCATCTTCCAGTGGAGTCTCTGAATCACATTTGAAGATTGAGTGGAGTCACCAATAAAATCTTCAGGCTACTAAGTCTTTGGGCAATGGAGTCATCATAAAAATTTTGAATTCTGGATTCTTGAAAATGGAGTCACCAGGTGAATGATATACAACCTTTCTATGTTTGAATACCTTTCACCATTAGTACTCATATCTGAACTTTGTCGTTTCTCCCAGGGAATATTTCTCCTTCAGTCCCCGAGAACGGTGCCAGAATGTTAGCACTCTATAAATTTTGTCTGGATGATAGACAAACAATAGAGGTAACTGTTTCAACCAACTTTAAGTTGGATTCTGACCCTCCCAACTAGACAGGGATCTCTCGGGCATACAATCATTTTGGATACTTAAAAAGATTTGGCAATGCGTACGGAGAGGTCAGATTCTACCATGGTATAAAATTTAAAGGTGGTAGGAGAAAACAAAAGAGCATGGCTATTGGGAAATGGGGTCTATTCCTGAAACGTATGAAGAGTTATAAGCTATGTATTTCCAGAGGGAACAAAGAAAAAAAAGGTATGATGTTTATCCAAATAAGTAATATGAGATGGAAGAAGAAAAGAAAGGAAAGACTACTATCAACAAGAGGCGTCTAATAGAGGGTGAATATCTTGGTATAGTGTTAGAAGAGGAAACACGAGGCTTGGCTACTGCGAGAAGAGAACCAATTAAGACTGAAGTCTAAACCAACAACCAAAAACACATAAAAAGTATAATCAATGTGAGAAGGAGCACCAACAAGATGAATTCCTTCTATTACTTAAGGATTATTACTAGCAACAAAACACATTCATGAATATTAAATACAGGAAAACACACTAAAAATCAACACCATGATGAATCTCGACTATCTAAGAAAACCTTATCTGCTTATATTAAAATTCATAAGAAATTACAAAGTTCTCCTGCTACGAGGGCAGGCCCCTCTCCGGTAATTCTAAGCTTTTATTCATCTTTTTGATAGTATATATAGATAAATTACATAGGGAATTCAAAAAAGATCATCTTCCCCAAGATTCCAAAAATAGACATTGGTGACAGAGGGTGTAATGTGCCAAAGCAAAACTCCTACTTTCTAGGGAGCGTTATAAACAAAAAATGACATATTCGATATTTTTACCCTGAATGCCACTTGTCTGTATCATCACAAAATTCCTTGAAACATACTTAATTTAGCTTGAAATCTATTTCAAGTTTGCAATCTCTTCCTTTAAAGTATCAAGCCAATCAGGTTGGTTTTCTCCAATATCTTCAACCACTTCAACTTTAACCTCTTTCTTCTGTCTCTTGCTCCTTTTACCCTTGCCAACTTTCATGTGGTATCCATCTGCATACCCATTGATGATCAAATAATTCATGATATGATTTAATCGGATTTCTTCACCTGACCTTGGTTCATCTTCAGACTTTGTGTGAAATTTTGTTGCCAGTATTCAAACAACAAGCTTTTATTTCTTCTCCATTGATAATTTTGCCAAATTATTTGAATATCCCGGTTCGCTGAAGACCACTGCATCTATATTCTCCATTTCCTCTGGTTTGTCCCGAAGCACGATATTATCTCCCTTAGCTTTACAAGAATGATACGAATGATTCGTTTTGCGGTTACCCCGTTCTGTAATAAAACATTAATCACCCAAAACAGAGTAATGTCACCCATGCTTTGAATGGCAATCGTCATTGAATGCCAATCATGGGTTGCTGACGAAATTCCTTGCAGGGATAATGAATTATCACGTTTGGCTGCTGATTTCAAATGATGAGCCTTCGAATCAGTTTTTTGGCGGCACTCACCTGGTATCGAACAGACTAAAAGTACCCAAATAAGTGTCTTCGAGATGACTTGACTGGATATCAACTTTCCCTTTCCACATGTGACCCTTGGATTTGACACATTCAATGATATTTTGACACGTGATATCGGGGTTTGATCGAGTGGTTTTGAGCTCATCTGCTTTTCCCCCCGATATGCATCTGGTGGCACCACGTGCCCTTGAGACAAAACCATGGTATTCTTATCGGCCCACCTTCAAAAGATTAACCTACGTGCTAGTTCTTATCCTGATATGATCCATGACCGTTGATCTGCGATGTCCATGATCCATGACCCGCCGGGTCCCATCAACTTAACATTTTTGGTAGACTTAGCCTCGTCTGCTAAATATGGCGTCGTCCTCTAGTTTTTCGCACTTCTACACTGATTTGCCTTATTGCTAAGTCCTGAGATTTGAATTTCATACAAAATTGTGATAGTGATAACACATCCCACCTCCATGCACACTATGAAACATTTTTGGACACCCTACCAATCTCTATCCCTCCTTTCTTGAATTACGGAACCTCATTTCGACCCACATAACAACACGATTTTTACCTGCACCAGTCATTACACTAGCTCCCATAGAACTATCCTCTTCCTAACACAAAAATATGAGGAATAATTATACTTGCGCTATCTTCTCACAATATGGCCATTATACTCACCACTATCCAACCCTCCCTCAGTTTCGGATATCCTAGCCACAGTGTGTCAAACCACATTGCCCAAATCTTCCCCACTAATAATTACTGACATTCATTATGTTTATATTTCAGTAAACAAATGCATGAGATGTACCATTACTAGGTCACCTTCACAATGGTACCCTCTATAGCTCATTCAATTACTGCTCCCTGTGGGCCCCTCCTCACACCCTAGGAACAGGTACAAATCATTCTTAAAAACAATTTCTCAAATAACTATCATATGTGCTTCATTTTAAGATATGTTTCACTATGAGTATCTGGTTTTGTATGTGCATGTACTCATAAACAACCTCCTCTAAACCTTCAACCTTGGCCACCCTATGGCCCCTTTAGGTATACAATCTGAATCGACATGCACTTTCACCCTCTGTAAACAACTGCATATCCAAGTTATACCCCTTAATATTTATCTGTAAGATCTACACACCCATCTATATGGTACCGTCACCTCCATTACATTCATGTACCATCAAATGGTAGCATCCTCACCTCCACGAGTTGTCCCACATATATTCCCCCCTGGAAAATTGACACTCATCCTGCTCATTCCCCTAGGATTGGGAGTCCTCATAGTTTTGCATTTTTGATACTAAACCTCATACTTCTTCTCATCATACTGCTAAAACTTCCCATTTTGGACTCCTCGATCCCATGGTTCCGGTTACATTCAATGTGCTCCCACATTATCATTAGCCCCCCATTCCATTAAACATCACTTGACCATTTTGAAGTTCATCTTCCACTCATCTACCCAATACAAAAAATTACCAATGGGCCCCCCACCCTCCATTAGTCAGTCCTATTATTATTGTGCCCCAACAAGGCCAATCCATCATTCACCGGGGTACCCATTTTTGTATATGTGTGTTCAAACCCAATCATTATTTCTTTCATTCAATAATTATATAAAGTCCCTTTGCATTTTTCAGCAAGTACATAAGTTTTTCCCATCATAGCCGATGACATTTTTTTCCTTGGTAGATGTTGATGGGAATATGTGAATGCTCATCAATTGGAAGGGAGAGTCTGGTATGAGGTTGTCTAAGTAACCTAAGTCGTTTGAGGTAACTCACATTGACGGGTTTAGCGACTCTGTTGGTCGATCAGGGGATCTAATCTAAGCTACAATTTTTTTTTTTAAATAACTAACTATTCATTAACAAAGACCTATTATGTACATTTACTATTCATACATTTTATATACAGAATAAATAGGTACAAGGTTTTCAAGAAACCTTGTAAAACTAAATATTGAAAGAGAGAACCAAATCCCAAGAAAAATTATAATTTAAGTAAACAAATACTATTCTACAAATCTCTTCGAAATTTAAATTAAAAGGGTATGAATGTAAATAATAACAATCTTCAGTTTTGCGTGAGAAAATCATCTAAACTTGTAAATGATGATTTAAATTAACAAAAGAAAGAAAATAAAACAAACTAAATAAAAAAAATAACTTTACTAAGCTATTTACTGGACAGTGATGAAGATGGAATCTTCTGATAGTGCCTTCCCGTGTAAATATTACTCTAGCAACCAATCTGTTAAGAGAAACTTAGGGAGAGCGACTACATAATACTATAACAAAACTTGACGAAAATCACTTCAATAGATAATTGAAATATGATTTTAGTTACACAAAGGAAAACTTAATTATTTTGATCCTTATGAGGATGGATAATCATTTATTCGTTAACAAGATAATCACAATGGACAAAAATATCATAACAAGCACATAATGTACAAAATAATTTGATACATTTTAATACTTGTATTAAGATGACACAATCATAAAGACCATAATCAATTGGGATAATAGACTAAATAAAATAATAGAAATAATTTGAACAGATATCCAAACAATAATAATACATTCATAAATGCAAGAAAAAGAAAGGATTTTACAAATACATCATTAGTGCTAAGAACATAAAACAAATAATGTATTTAAAACAAAACGACATTACTCACAGGACAAAACCCATTAAGCAAAGCACAATTTAATATATTTCTTCAATATTATCACTGGCCCATTATCCCAAAACTCAAAACATGTCCTTGAGTCCAAAATCCATGAGTATTTAAACAGAATATGGATATCCTCTCATATTGACATGATAGGGACAAATCCTCCAAAAATAGTGAAGTTATTCTTACAATATAAAAGTTCTAAGAATATCCAACATCTTATACAAAAGTTTGTTGTGATCATAACAAGAAACCATCACTTTTTTTTTTTAAACTAGTTCCATCGCTAATTAAAACAAAAGAAATCTTCCATGATATCTAACGTCCTGTGATGACAACATTGATGATATCCCTTCATAGTTAAGAGACCTGAAACAAAAAAGTGTAATTAATTAAAAATATTACCATAATTAATTAAGACTAGCTACAAAATCTATGATTCTGTAGTTGGTCTAAAAACCATCACAAAATCAAAACAAATTTAAAATGAATCGAGGAAAAACTAAAAACAACATATTTTATTACCAGAAATTACACATTTGAAATCGAAGATGGATGAAATTCTGATCCAACAATAACATTGGCATTATTGGATTCTCTGATGATAGTATCTAGAGAAGTTTTGGGCTTCTTGTTGGCCTAAAGCATGCTATGTTACATTTCATTTTTTAATTGTTGATTTACCCTTTCTAATTCTCCGTTTTGTCTCAGCATCTGATCGAGGCACATATGTAGGTAAGGAACATATGCATAATAATTTTGGACCCAAGCTTGACAATCATGGAAAGTCTTAGATTATAGATTAGGGATTGAGTGGTGTCAATCTTTGTCCAAGGGTTTTTCTGGGGCAACATTTCTTCTTATATTAGAATGAATACTTAGGAAGTCTTTAGAACCATGAAGGAAGGGAGGTAAATTGTAAACAAAATCATTTTGAGTGTGATATTCTTCTTCACCTTTTCCATTTGTGTCTTCATAGGAGGAATCATGGTCCTCAATAATTATTGTTCCCATTGGAGTTCTCTTTGTTTGAACATGTTCCTAACCATTCTAGACAATAAGTGCCATGCCCGTTTATTATTGAAATAAACTCCAACGTTAACACGTACTTGATTTCCTTGTTTCTTGGGCTTACGGTCATCCTTCAAACACATAGCCTCTGTACCTAGTTTGACACGATCTAAAGGCTCATCCTTCAATCATTTAAGGATTGATTCCAACGATTGGTTATGTGGCAACCCTTCCCTATCTCTTCTTTGTGTGATTCGTGGGATAGGGGTAGGGTCCAATTTATCATCCAAAGAAACAGGGGAATCAACATTGAGTTGGACTTCGAGTTTTATTTTTTGAGAGGTAGTTCAAGGAGAGTTGGATTCTCCTACGACCCTAGGTAATTCAAGGATAGGGTTTCTAGGATGAGGGAGAAATTTATTTATTTCCAAGAAAATTTCCCAATTATCCCCTATGATGGTAAGGTGATTCTCAACTAGAATGTGAATTAAGCCATGGTGGAAAAGGCTAGACTCAGGGTTTGGACTCTGTCGTTGATAGAACTTAGAAATTTTATGAAGGATATTATGTAGGTAGAAAGGTATGTTCAAGTGAAACCCTCGAAAAATCATGAGTAATCGAATGTGAAAAAAAAAGATAAGACCACAATGCCCCTCATATGTTACAAACTGTTTAATAACTAGCAAAATATTGTGCCATTTTCAATGGAAAAGGTCAATTGGCATACCTTTGATGTGGTAACGAGAACTCTTAGATGCCAAAAAATATTGTCACGGGATGTATTTGAACTTCATATTCTTGAACCATTTCTCCCCTGAATGTGGGAGACCTGTATCCCAAGTAATGAATTCGTCATCCACTTGAAATTGGATATCACCAATCCTAACCCTAGTGCCATCAAAATCGATATCCAAAACTCTATTATGGACTCTCTAGTTTACATACACAAATATCACTCTTTTGTCTAAGTGCATACACCACACTTTTCTTACTATAATTGATCCAAGAGGATCTAAGGAATGCTCACAGAGTTCCAAGAGGATCCAAAATCCTCACAAAGGTCCCAGGGGATCCGTAAAAGCTCAAAATTTGACATTCCAAATTCTCTCGAAAATGATATCGATGCGTAGAGCTCGTCGTCATCTTTCTAACGATGTAAACAAAAAGTTAAAAATAATTCGTGTGAAAACGTTATGAGGGGTCAATGTCAAAGTCAAAGGGTTAAAAGGGTGGAACATGAAACCACATGCTAACACATGGAAAAGATCAACCAATGAAATGCTTCTATGTGGCGACCTCCCATTAGCATATATTGGTATGTTTTAGTAAAATTATGGAGTCGACAAGGGTTGAACCCGCGACCTCCATAACCTCCCAAAGATTTATCAAATGTCTCCTACCATTGTGCCACCATAGTGTTTCTTAACACTATACATTATAAATATTATTTAAAGTTAAAATTTGGCACGGTTTGGGGGAAAAGGGGTCGACGGATAGGCCCCTAACCCCCAGTTATTGCATTATTGCATACAACCAAATTCCAGATATTTATGGGGGGCTAATGGATTAACCATATATATATATATATATATATATATATATAACCCAAAATATTAGCGCATGTGGAGGATCGAACTCGGGACCTCTGAGATAATATACCAATGATTTAACCATTATGCCAATAGTCCCGCTTGTTAAAGAATTCCACTATATTTGGAATTAAGTTGCTCAATATCTATGTGGAAGTTTTTGGACCTACGACTCTATATGGGCATGGATCCCAATGTGCATGCATTCCTAGGTCTGCACAGATCTCGAGGTGGCACAAATCCCAATGCAAGGTATGGATTTTGAGGTCGTACAAATGTCTAAATTTGCATGCTAAGGAAGATTCCAAGTATGGTTGTCTCGGAAATCATGCCATGAGGTATAATGACAACACCTAGGAAACTTTATACTCATTTTCCACAATTTTTTGAAAGGATCATGAATTTGAGCTCCATTTTGTGATTTGAGGGCATTTGTAAAATTATTATCTCAAAGTTCCATTAATGAACATGTTATCACACTAAGTTGCCTTGGCTATTTAGTTTGATTAATACTTTTTTAAGCCTTATATTTTAATTTCTTGAGTCTCATCCTCTTAAAGTTTGATTTTAGGTTCATCTTAAAAGATTAAAGTTTTGAGTCATAGTTCTTGTTTGGTCCTCAATTTGGTTTATGGTTCTAGAACCTCTTTAGCTCATGACTCACTTTTGGTCCTCATCATGACTTGTCCCTGAATCAAATCCTCCCATTGCTAAACTGATGTGACTCCTCTTTCTCTTCACTCATGATCTAGTAAGCATGACTCGTTGTACTCGCTTACCTGTCCAATCATTTTTTGATTTGGAAGCACTGCCTACTCATTAGGTAGTTCCATAGCACCTGTCACGTTTATCATCCATCCACTCCAAGTAATGATTGCTATGACTAAGACCGTGTCCCTTGTTTTCAGTGCCAAAATTTGGTTAATGTGCCTTCAAAAGATCTTGCATTTATGATCCTTGGTAATAGTTTCTTAATTTTGAAAAGTTTAACAATGTTGCGCTGCGTAAGTTTGTCAGTTCTGATCAAGCGACCGCATGTGAACTAAATTTGATGCTGTGAGAGATTCTAGGGCCAAAGTTTCCACAATTTCATCCTATGATCATGCTGAAGACCTCAACAGGTGTTGACTTTACAGGTATCCTGTGCAACCTCCTTTGCATATTAATTTTCTTAGGAAATTTGTGCTCAGGTTTTTGGTTTGTTAAGCCTGCAGGGAAGTAAGGAAGTAATATTTGCATACCTGAAAATGTCCTTGCCCATGTCCATGGTTTGATTACTATCATTTTCTTTAACCATTGAAGTCGCAAGCCTGTAATAGCTTATCCTTTGTGTATGCGTTGCACTACCCAGAGGCGCTGCTCAAACCCTCTCTGTTTTCCTTACTCCCTTTCACCCTGTACAAAGAGCCATTCTAGATTACCCCTTCACAGTCTACGCTCTAAAAATCTTGTACAAGTCTAAAGGTCTATTTCCCATAGTCAAGCTCGAATTTCTAAGCACTGTCAATTTTAAGGGCCATCTTTGTACATTTGAAACCTTAATTGAAGCTTTCTGGTCATTTGCATCCCTTAAGACTCCCAAGAACCCTCATTTTTGAGTCATGGAGACCCCTCAGTCGAAGAAAGGACACAAAGGTGGAAAGATAGTTAGGACATAACCTGTGGACATGTGCCTTTTTGACATAGAGCCCATGGCAAGGGAGATATTTCAAAGAGCAGGATGCCTCTCTTTCTGCCAGAACATGTAGAGAGGCCATCTAGAGGTAGCAAAATAGTTTGCATTAAATTTTGATGGAAAGAAAACCAGAGTTGGGGATTTGMAATTTGAGGTAACTAAAACCTCCATCTCAACTGCAACAGGGATTCCCATTTTAGGTGAAAAGTGGTTCAAGGCCATGGTTTTGAGTTCACCCTTTGTTAAAAATCTCTTCAAGCCTGAATATTGAGCCAATGAGTTGTCTAAGAGTATGCCAAGGAATCAACTGATCGAACAGTTTGATACAATTTTGAAGATCATACAGAGATATTTTGCTTGTGAAGGGAGATTTAACACCTTGTATCATTACCACATAAGGTTGTTGTTACATTTTACTACTAATATTGAGATGAATGTTCCTTATTACCTGTTGAGAAGTATAGGTAAAATTTCATATATGGTGCAAGCCAAATCTAAGTATGTGGATTCTATCCTTTTCCACTGTGGATTGATCGAAATGTTAGTCTCTGAAGAGTTGGGAAAGAAAGAGATTTCATGGGAGAATTTTGTGGTTACTTCTCACTTCAAGCTGGACCCAACACCTACTCCCCAATCACAGATTGCAGTTCCTTCAGCATCCACCAGTACTAAAGCAAGTATCAATAAGAAGAGAAAGGGCAAAGCCCCTATTTTAGAAATCAAGAAGCAGGTTGTTACCCATGATTTTGGTCATCATGATGATGTATTGATGATGGTGTATTCAGGCTCGTCATAAGAACTTTCTCCTGGGAAAATTTACTTTCATCTCTTCTTAGAAAACCCATTTTTGAAGAAGGTTCACAGGCTGCTAGTATATTTGGCTGCAAGAATGAATGATTCACGCAGGTTTCTTTAAGCCAGGATGCAAACCTCCTGCATGTTGCTGAACTGCTAGGGTGCGAACTCTTCCTGAAGCAAGGAAAAAGATGAATTCTCGATGCTTCTAGAAGGGAATCTTCTAGAAGGATGGGTTGGCATTCAAATGGTTATCCTAGTACTGGATTCCCTGATATTTTGGGATCATTCCTATCGAAGTAACTAATTCATTCTCTCTTATAAATTGAGGGAATTCTCATGGAAAAAGTTAGAAGCAAGATTCATTGGAGAATTAGTGAAAGAATTGTGTGAAGGACTGAAGCTTGAACAACAGCTTCGTGGCTCTAGCAAGTCCATCCAAGGATCTTGATCTTCTTCATGCAAGGATTGAGCAAGTGTGTGTGTCAGAGCCAGGAATCATTGAAAGGAAGTTTGCGACATCAAGGCTCAGGTTGTAAGATTTACTTTCCATTAATATGATACAGTGGCATGTCCCTTTCCCATAAAGCTATTTCCCCTTTATTGTATAATTCCTTGATCATATACATAGATTAACTGTTGAATATATTGAATTGCCTTCACTTTGGTTGGTTTGTGTTGTCTTGGTCTTGACTGCACGAGAGCGCTGGAGTGAAGCGGGAGCAACAAAGACTATAGGAAGTGATAATAAGGTATTTCATTTGTTCTTGCTTCCTATTTAATTCAATGGTCAAAATCTAGGGAAAGAGTCATGTCATGTCTTGCTTTGTTCTAGATCCAGGTGGATCTAGGGAGATCGGTTAGTGTCCGCACCTACAGATTTATCCTATAACAAAATTGGTGAGTCCACTCGGTTAGTGTCCCTTTGCGAAATGGGGCATCGATTTCATGACATGTCACCCGCACTCGGTTGGGGGGCATGGTTACATTATTGTATCCATTGATTACTTTACGAAATGGGCCGAGGCGATGCTCACATATGATAACACTGGAAAGACTACAACTTTATTTCTTTTTAATCATGTCATAGCTCGTTTTGGTGTTCCCCAAGCTATTTTCACTGATCACGGTAGCCACTTCAGGAATAGTTTGATGTCCGAACTTACAGAAAATTTGGGTCTTCATCATGATAACTCAACACCCTATTATCCACAAGCCAACGGCTAGGTCGAATCAATCAACAAAGTTCTTATAGCTATTCTCCGACAGATGATAGGAATTCATAAAACAAGTTGGCACATAATGTTGTTTTCGGCATTGTGGGCGTACCGAAAATCCGTCAAGTTCGCTATTGGGTTTACACCTTGTCGGTTAGTCTATGGTGTGGAAGCCATTCTACCTATCGAATGTGAGATACCTTCTTTGAATCTAGCTGTTGAACTCCTACCCAATACTTTTGCTGAGGAGGAATGCCTATTGTATCTTATGCGATTAGATGAAACTCAATGTGATACCACACTAGTTATCAAAGCTCGGAAAAAGCATGTTAAGGTCCAATACAACAAGCATGTCAAGCCTCACGTTTTCTCCGAAGGTGATCTTGTTCTTCTCTATGAACAATATTGGGATACGTTAGGAGCTGGGAAATTTGAAGCCATGTGGCGAGGTCCTTATATTGTTCGACGAGTTTTGGAAAAAGGAGCTTATGAGTTGGTTGATTACGCTGGTATCCCTTTGAGTGAACCCAGGAATGGGTTGTACTTGAAGAATTACTATGCATAAGATCACATGTGCATGAGTGCTTATATTTTTAATGTATCATACTTTTTGTGTGTTACTTTAGTTTGCTTTTGTCGTTATCTGGTCTCTACCCTTATGTGACGTTGTGTTTGATTTCTAGATGTCAGAGTCTTCACTACCCTATATTGGCTTCGCTGATGACGCTAGCCGTAGTACTCGAAACCTTGCTTCCGCTGCGTGGGCAATTTATGCCCCTACAAACGAACTTGTTTCCTTACAAGGTGTGTGCCTTAGTCGTGCGACCAACAACATTGCAGAGTATAGCACCGTTATTGAATTATTGGTTGTTGCTATCTCGCTCGAAATTCGTCATTTGGTTGTGCGACTTGATTCGTAGCTTATAGTACTACAATTAAATAATGTCTATTCTATTCGAATTCCTACTTTGTTATGGGTTTATTTGTGGATTCGCCTCTTGGAACATTACTTTGATTACATTGAATATCAACATATTCCTAGATGTCTAAATACATTAACAGATGCATTGGCTAATTATGTATTGGACATACATTTGAATCATTTATAAATCAATCACATCATTTATTCACACAATATAAAAGTAAACCAGTAGATGTCGTCTGTATATATAACGATCAAAAGAGTTTTGTACAAAAAGTTTGTCCAAAGACCAAAATATCAAAATATGAAGCTTATAGATTCTACATAGTGACGTCATGGATGACGATCACGGTAACACACGACTGCCCTAGCAACCCTACGGAGAAGTCAACTTATAGATGCTGATACCCCTACAGTATGACGTTGGTCGCGTCGTGGAACCTCTTCCAGAGGCATGTCTGTAATATCTACAGTTAGGCCCTCTAGATTTTGTTCCACCACCTGATAATCCTCAGCATATTGTGGCACTGCCACTACCTCTCCTCGCTGCTGGATGGGAGAGGTGCCAGGCGGTCTGTAAGGTCCAACATCTGTGTTATCAAGAAACGATTTTGTATTAGTCTTTGGATGAACATATAAAACAAAAAAATTTGAATATAATAAAAATTCACAAAACATTTAAAAAGAGAAAATGTGTGTACTTCTTACCAAGGTCCCCCCACTGAGCATATTCTGGCAGTGCTAAGTCCAAATCTCCTCGGAAATCCAACCTGGCATAAGCATAGTCATCCACCATCAACATATGGGTTTGAAGCCAGTCAAATAAAGTATCATCATATTTGATGATCAGTCCTGCTACGTATCGGGCCATAAGATGACACCATCTCAGCATCCTTGGATCCCTGGAACCCGGTATGTTCCACTCAACCTGCAACCTCAGTACTGGGACCCTCTCTAGGAAGAAGGACACCAACAAAGAACCGTACCTGAATTTCTTCAGGTCACCACGTCTGCATTTGGTTAATTGCTTCTTCATACTACGAAGCACAACATCTGCCCAGTTGAACACTCGAGGCTCAGTACACTCAATAGCATACTGGAAGTAGCACTGTAACACCATGTGAGGAGCAGAACTCCCAGCCATTCGAGCTATGGTGAATAGGATAGTACTGAGGGTTAAATCGTGTACCCCCCAAATCGCTACTTTTCCTTTCTTTCTCTCAGCCTCCGGAACACAATAGATACGACAGTACTCACTCATCTTTAGCCCACCACCTCTACTACCGGTCAGGCTCACGTAGTGCCTGCGCCAAGACAAACTAGTCAAAAAGTAGATGTCCTCAATGTCTACCGACAGTGTGTGAGCCCCCACATGAAACACCTGCTGATTAGGGTCCCATATACACACCAGGTACTCTAATAGTCTAACTTGGGCCCTCATGCTCGGGATACGAAAGTATTTTAAGAGCCCACAATCTCTCAAAGCAGTGATAGTAGGAGGATGATTTTTGGCATTTTCATTATCCTCTTTGTGTTCCCTTTCGCTCCACTCAAGCACCATGTTGATGGCCAATTATCTGCATAAGGAACACAATAAGAGGATTAACAACTTTTTTCATGCTTTGGGTCTTTTTCATTGGGTAAAAATTTAAAAAAAAATTGGGCTTTGCGGTTCTCGCAGGTGCCCTGTGTGCACAGTGCGAGAACCTTGCAGGTGGCCTTAGGCTCACCTGCGAGAACGCCTCATTCTCACAGGCCCCTCATAGCCCACCTGCAAGAATGGAAGCATGCATGTAGGGCTTAGAAAATCAACTTAAAATTGCAAATTTACCCAATGAAATTACAAAATTAAACCATGAAAGTGTTAGGGACGAAGAGCTTACCTAACTGTCGCAGACGGCTTGCTGAATGGTCTCTCGTAGCTCCTGCAACCTAACACCAAACTTGGAGGGTAAAAGAGGGGTTTTTTGAGCTCAATAGTGGAAATGTAAAAATGGTGTGGTAAAAAGAGTATTTACTCCTTTTATTTACTTTTACTATACCATTTTGGTTTTTATGATTATTTATCGATTAAAATCCTAATCCCTAATGTCATGTTGAGTGTAATTCTTGTAGGCATGATGACTTTGATGATCAAATACAGGGATACGAACATGTTTTTCTTTGTTATCGCGTGTTTTTAATTTTTATTTTTTTTTATGGTTTTTATATAAAAACCTCGAGCGTGGTCTTTGTCCATT
Organism: Picea engelmannii; assembly: GCA_009831015.1. Lineage (NCBI taxonomy): Eukaryota > Viridiplantae > Streptophyta > Pinopsida > Pinales > Pinaceae > Picea > Picea engelmannii. Next base: position 212,032 of record ML784746.1, on the reverse strand, counting down.
CTTGCACTCGTAAATACATGAGAATGCAATCGAGCATACTTTTATCACTTTTTCGGGCTCAACAAGGTTATACGAAAAAGGAACCCCTTGGAGTCCTCTTTAAGCTCTTTTCAGACTCTCTAAACATGAAAAGATCGTCGAGCGACCTTGCTATTTTCACGCTCGATAAAGTATTTGAAGTACGCATCTGGTGAGCGATAATTTATCTCTTTTTCGGTCTGATCTAGACTATTTTATGAAAAAGGAACTGAGAGAGCTCTCTTTTAAGTGTTTTTCCAAACTCTATAATCATGAAAAACCTTCGAGTTTTCAGTCTTTGGACTCATTAAACAAACATTGACAGGCCCGTAATGGGACCGAACCACCCCTTCTTAGGGTTCATTAAACATACTCCGAGGGACTCATCCGAAGGACGAGCTTACGTCAACAAGCACATGTTATCCTCCTCAAGCTTGTGTAAAAATAAAGAGGTACTCGCCAGAAATGGTGGGGGAAAATTTGGGAAAGGGATATGTTTTCATCTTCATATTAATTGGCAGTAAGTGTCGCTCTTGAACATGACACCCCTTACTCGTCATTTGAAGCCGGTTTGGGAAATCCATTTGTCTCTCATTCGATTTGCTGCAAGGTCATTCCCTGTGTCATCTGTGAGTCAATGCTGCCAAATCATTGGTCGTGTCATTCATATGTTCAAGAGAAGTCCATATGAAACCTATATTGAGTGGGCCATCTATAGTTATCCATTCTCTCCGTGTCAGCCTTCCCCGTGTCCAGTTCGATTCACATCATACTCTGTTTCACCTTCAAAATATGTTACTCATTTCGTGTCATTGATGGGGGATACATCAATACCCTCCTGTGATGAGTTTTGTTCCGTCGACTTCAGCTCATTATCCAGAATCAAGACTTAGAAATTAGTGGGTACATTGGAGCTTGCATGCCTCAATGGCAGGTTTCCTCTCTTTCAACAGGGGGTTTACATCATTGACCCCTGATCGAAAGATTCCATCGGATGTTCAACTTCAACTTATTCATTCACATTCAAAGGATTGTACTAGTGTACCTTGGGAGTCATTGACATTAATGGTGATTTCCCTCGCAGTTGTTAACGGTTTCATCAATGATCAGTAATCAAGTGGTTTCTACCATGTTCGACTTCAACACCTGTAATCACATGGTTAGATTCGTACTTTGGACGATGAGATTGAAGACCCTGGATATCACATCTTTGTCCAGGTTGCGATGGAGAATGTATGATCTATGACACATAGATCCACTGTGTATGTCTCGTGGCTATGTCATCTCATATTGAATATTTTCTCGTAGATCCACAGTGTATTCCTAGTGGCTATGCTATATTTTGACGACATGGATCCATAGTGTATGATTGGTGGCCATGACCTAGGTCTACAATTGTCATCAGTCTATGATTTGAGTATGGGAATGCCTACCTCATAATTGGTATATATGATATTTTGCAGATGTTTGATTGTTCCCAGGTTTCCGATTAGGTGTGCTCCTGATCTCCGACATACACACACACTCAGTTTGCAAAGTATTTCGGCTGTCACTGGTTCCAACCTCATACTTTGGGGGGCATTCTGTTACCCATGATTTTGGTCGTCATGATGATGTATTGATGATGGTGTATTCATGCTCTTTATAAGAACTTTCTCCTGGGAAAAGTTACTTTCATCTCTTCTCAGAAAACCCATTTTTGAAGAAGGTTCGCAGGCTGCTAGTATATTTGGCTACGAGAATGAATGATTCTCGCAGGCTGCTTTAAGCCAAGATGAAAACCTCTCGCATACTGCTGAACTGCTAGGGTGCGAACTCTTCCTAAAGCAAGGAAAAAGATGAATTCTCGAGGCTTCTAGAAGGGAATCTTCTAGAAGGATGGGTTGGCATTCGAATGGTTATCCTAGTACTGGATTCCCTGATATTTTGGGATCATTCCTATCCAAGTAACTAATTCATTCTCTCTTATAAATTGAGGGAATTCTCATGGAAAAAGTTAGAAGCAAGATTCATTGGAGAATTAGTGAAATAATTGTGTGAAGGACTGAAGCTTGAACATCAGCTTGGTGGCTCTAGCAAGTCCATCCAAGGATCTTGATCTTCTTCATGCAAGGATTGAGCAAGTGTGTGTGTCGGAGCTAGGAGTCATCGAAAGGAAGTTTGCGACATCAAGTCTCAGGTTGTAAGATTTACTTTCCATTAATATTATACAGTGGCATTTCCCTTTCCCATAAAGCTATTTCCCCTTTATTGTATAATTCCTTGATCATATACATAGATTAAATGTTGAATATATTGAATTGCCTTCACTTTGGTTGGTTTGTGTTGTCTTGGTCTTGACTGCAGGAGAGTGCTGGAGCGAAGTGGGAGCAACAAAGACTATAGGAAGCGATAATAAGGTATGTCATTTGTTCTTGCATCCTATTTAATTCAATGGTCAAAATCTAGGGAAAGAGTCATGTCCTATCTTGCTTTGTTCTAAATCCAGGTGGATCTAGGGAGATCGGTTAGTGTCCACACCTACGGATTTATCCTATAAAAAAGGTCATGGAAGCTGAGGAGGAGACTTGTCCTTATACACAGATATTTCTCACCCCCACCTCCACCAGGGTTAGAAGAAGTTCCTTCCTCTACCAAGTTGACATCTAAGAGAGGAAAGAAGTTTCTCTTTCCCTCTTCCCCTCCAGTAGTTGAAATCAAGGGTAAAATACCTTTCACTAGGTCATCAGTTCCTAAGGAGGTTTTCAAAGAGTAGTCTTTACCAGAAACCCCTATGCATAAGGAGAAAGGAAAAAGCATTCACAAGCTTGTGGAGGAGAAATTAGAAACCCCTATTCAAAGGAAGAAGGGTAAAGGTACCAAAATACCTTTGGAGAGGAAAGATGAAGTCTTTGTGAAAGATTTTGAAGAGCCTGTGAAGAACAAAGGAGAATCTGTTGAGAAAGAGAGGAAGCATAAAGGAAAGGGTTTTGAGAAGGTTGATGAAACACACAAGAAAATTCCTATACAGAGGGAAGAAGAGGACGAGAAGAAGCCTATTGAGACTGTGCATGTCTCTACTCCTGCTAGTAATCAGACCTTCAAGAGACTTATCAGACAACTTAAGGAGTCAAGAAAAGAAGTGGCTAAATTGAAAAAGGATGCCATGTCTGAAAGAGTCAATATGACAAAGATTATGGATGGCTACAGTCATACCCTTGACTTGGAAATATTTGTAGAAAGGAGGACTCAACCCCTACATAGATAGCTCCAGAACCTCTATAAGCAGAACAAAGGTTTCCATGCTCAGAATAGGAAGCTAAAGGCAGAACTGAAGCATTTCCAAGATGAGGTAGCCCAAAGGAATTTACAGGTGTTGGTTTAGGCTGCCATTGAAGATGACAAACCAGAAACTAAGGAGAGAAAAACTACATTCAAGAAGCGTGCTAGTGCTAAGAAGAAGAAGCCTGCTGAGTCAATTGAAGATACTCTTTCTACCAGAAAAAGTGTGAGGCTAAGTGTCAAGATGACAAAATAGTTGGTAAGGGGTAAGCTCCATTTTGGGGGATTGTTCCTTTTTGGGAGGGTTAACTAATATGAAAATACTATATTTGTGATATATACAGACTTCTAGGTGTTTGGCTATACGGATTTTAAGTTTTTGTTGAGTGCTAGCTTCACTCATTGGTAAAAGCACCACCTATGGCATAGTCAAGGCACCTAAGTAAAATGGTTTTGTCATCAATGGAAGGACATAATCTTCTCTGCACTTGTTCAAGATTCAAAGACGATGCATTTTGGCGTTGCTACCCAAACCTGTATGCAAACGCAGTGTAAGTGGTGCTGCGTAAAAGCACTGTGTAATATTCCATAAAGCGCAGAATTGGTATATATATATGAAACACAGTGGTGCTACCTACAGGCGCTACGTAATATTTGGGAGGGAGCAGGTTTACACACAGGCACAACATAGGGGCGCTACCTATAGGTTCTACCTTATATTTCAACAGAGGATAAATGATGGCACATATATGCAGCATAGGGGAGCTACTTACAAGCACTACCTTCTCTCCTTGTTCCATTTTAGGGTGCACTATCCAGAGTTGCTACTCAAGGAAGTTGCCAGCAAACACCAAGAATCTAGGAGGACTAGGCCAACAGCCTTGGATATGTTGATGATGGAGAAAATTACAGAAGTAGTAGTTGGCATGCTGAGGAAAACTACAGGCTCTAAAAGGACACATGGAAAAACAGGAGCTGAGCAACAAAATAGGATCAAATGAGTTAGAAGCATGACTAGATTAGTCACCAACATTTTCCTGTTTTATATTATAGGTTGTTTTCTTATTTGTTAGAAAAATAAATGTTTAAGAGATTTTCAAGGGAAGGAGGCCAACTCGTACCTCCAGCTGTTTCCTCCCTTTTTGTTATAAATAGATAGATCAATTTCTTTAGTTGGTTCAGATGGTTGAGCAAGGCTCCCTTTATTTTGTAATATTTTGATGAAGTGACTATGATCTAGTGATGTATTGGACTTAAGACTTTTTGTCTAATAGAAATCGACTTCCTTTCCAGTCTATTTTCTTCAGTTACTAAATGTTCATGCTTTGAAGGATTCACATGAATTATTGTGGTGATGTGATGGTGGATGTTTGATCATTATATTATCATGATTTTTATTTAGCTTTCTTAGTTTCTGATGTCAAGAAGATATTGTGATTAGAAACTTTCTTCCTTAGACTTTTGTAGACCTGATGTTTGCAGCAGTCCCTACACTCCTCTCACTCAAGTCTTCCCTCTATTCATACTTACTCTCAAACTACTGGTAGAAGTTAGCCAAGACCTTAATTGCTGGTGCATGCTAGCCCTTTTGTTTGAGTTAGAACATTACCATTTGAGTCCTTTTCCATTTGACCTGTTAAAACACTCTATCATTCACATATAACTTGATGGGTACTGGGCTTGCCTTCCATGCAATCTGAAGGTGAATCCTAGTGCTAACATTCTTGGTGCTGTTGCCGAGGATGATATGAAGACTTTTACCTGGGATTAAAACGACACAGTATTCTAGTTCTAAAGGTGCATTATAACTCAGTGCTTTGAAGATTGCAGACTGCACCTAACAACTCCAATGTTTCATCTCTGGAACCTAAAGGTAGACACATGAGATCAAATCCATAGGTACCTTTGGTACCACCTGAGGCTGACCCAGAGAAGATAATCAAGAATGGAAAAGCTTCCCTAATTTTTTTTTTATGCTACTGCTACAAGTGTTTCTGGTCAGTTGCCTGATTCTACTCTTGATACTCCAATGGTTTTATCAAGTAAGCTTCCTTTATATTCTGTTGGAGTATCTAAAAAGATTGATTTTGGAGAGTTTCCTATTGAAAACTCTTCCTTTGAGACTGAAATGAAAGAGGAAAACATTGATATATTTTCTTCCCCTGATATTGAGAAGTGTTTCAGTCTTGATAGTTTTGAAGATTTCCCTACTTTAGGTTTTTCTACACCTCTTTTTTTTTAAACTTTTGATGCTAAAGAAGTTGGAACTTCATCTCCCTCCCAGACCTTACCATCCTCTTCAGAAACTCATCCTCCTATTGTGAAAACTGAACCCCCCCCTTCATCCATTCCTTCCTCTCCTACTATACATACAATCAAGTCTCCTTCTCCTTCTTGTTCACCAAGAATCCAAAATCAAATGGTAGTTGTTAGCCCCCCTGCTCATAGGATGGATGCCATAGTGGCTGTAAGATATGCTCCTCTACTTTTACCTCAGCCACTGAATGTGATTCCCCTTGGAGATTATTTGAAATACATGCCTAAGTTTATGGGAGAAGAAGATGTAACATCTGAGGAACATCTTGTTGCCTTCTATAGCTATGCAGATAACTAAAATATTGAAAATGAAGATTTTTGGGTGAGGGTTTTTGTCCAAAGCCCATTTGGTGAGGCTAGGAAGTGGTTTAGGGGTCTATCCCTTGGATCCATTATTGGCATCGAGGCATTGGATGAAGCCTTCTCGAGGCATTGGGGTGACAAAAAGGATTTTTTGTACTACATCACTGAATTTGGGTCTTTGAAAAGGAAAGAAGGAGAGTCTGTCTCTGACTTTTCTAAAAGATTTAACAAAATGTAAAAGAAAATCCTTGATGAGATCAAACCCACTGAAACCATGGAAAAACTCACTCATGCCAGTGCTTTTGATTCCGAATTCTGCCTCCTTTTGAGGGAAAGAAGGTCACCTTCTTTGGTTCATATGAAAGGTGTTGCCTTAGAGGTAGAATCCAACATAGTACAATCAAGTCTCCTTCTCATTCTTATTCACCAAGAATCCAAAATCAAATGGAAGTTTTTAACCCGCCTGCTCATAGGATGGATGCCATAGTGGCTGCAAGATATGCTCCTCTACTTTTACCTCATCCACTGAATGCAATTCCCCCTGGAGATTATTTGAAATACATGCCTAAGTTTATGGGAGAAGAAGATGTAACATCTGAGGAACATCTTGCTACCTTCTATAGCTATGTAGATAACCAAAATATTGAAAATGAAGATGTTTGGATGAGGGTTTTCGTCCAAAGCATGTTTTGTGAGGCTAGGAAGTGGTTTAGGGGTCTAGCCCCTGGATCCATTACTGGTATTGAGGCATTGGATGAAGCCTTCTTGAGGCATTGGGGTGACAAAAAGGATTTTTTGTACTGCATCATTGAATTTGGGTCTTTGAAAAGGAAAGAAGGAGAGTTTGTCTCTAAATTTTATAAAAGATTTAACAAAATGTACAAGAAAATCCCTGATGAGATCAAACCCACTAAAAACATGGAAAAAATCACTTATGGCAGTGCTTTTGATTCTGAATTCTGCCTCCTTTCGAGGGAAAGAAGGTCACCTTCTTTGATTCATATGCAAGGTGCTGCCTTAGAGGTAGAATCCAACATAGTGGCATCAGATAAACTCAGGGGAAAATCTGATAGGGATAGGAGAAAAAAAAAAGCTGAAGCTTCAAATTCTGATTCCTCTGTTGTCCATTCTCAAGTAGATGAGCTGACCAAATTAGTAAAATCTCTCTCCACTGAAATTGAGAAATTGAAATGAGAAGGAAGACAATCATATAGAAATTCTCAAAACACTAAAAACAGAGGTAATTTCAGGAGACCCAACAATGCTCCCCAAATCCTTCCTAGAAAAGGAGAGAGAGATGATCAGAGGTACAAGCTCCTTTGAAAAATAATTTAGTGGTAGATGAAGAAGAAGAGGAGGTTGAAGCTGATCCTGAGATTCACTGTTTAGGTGATACTTCCCCATCCCCACACTTGACTCAATCCTCTTATGAGCAATATTTAATGGATATTCAAATTAATGAGTTAAGCAAGGGGGAGAAAGCAAAGGGAATCCTGGTTGATATAATTTGAGATCTAAGAAGAATGCAGAAAACACTGAAGCCCCTAATCAGCCTCTTTAGAAAGAAGATCGTGCCAGGGCTGTGACAGTGAGCAGTAAGGAAAAAGACTCTCAAAACCCACAAGTTCTGATCAAAGATCCTCTTCCTGAAACCAAAGAGATCTTGAATCCTTCCCCTTCCTTCAGTTTTGAGAATGAGATCCAGAAAATAAAGATGCCTGTACCTTTTTTGGAATTGATAAAAAATGAGGATTTTAGAAAATATTTATCCAAAATGTTACAACCAGAATCATATCAAAATGCCACTGATTCCATAAATCTGCAAGATGAAAAACCAGCAGTGATTTTAGGTCCTTTGATAGAAGATAGATATGAATCATCCCCACCTTTTTATACTTCGCTGAATATACATGATAAGGTGATACACAATTGTCTCATGGATTCAGGGGCATCCCACAATCTTATGCCAAAATCTGTTATGGATGAACTTGGGTTAGAAGTCACAAAGACCTATCATGATTTATATTCTTTTGATTCTATAAGATTCAAATGTCTTGGAGTCATTAAGGATATGGTGGTGACCTTATTTCAGCTTCCCATGAAGAGTATACTTATGGATATCATAGTTGCTGATGTTCCCCCCAAGTTTGGTATGCTCTTATCAAGATCCTAGATAAAAAGACTTGGGAGAACCTTGCAGATGGATCTCTCTTATGCTACTATTCCTGTTTTTGGGGGAGAGCATAGAAGACTTTACAGGGAATCCCAATTGGCTTACATCATTAGTGATGAAGCAAACCCCACCAATCACCTTGTTTTTTCTTTTAATACAGATCTGGGATCTAGTATTTTGCAGCTCATTGATGCCCCAGAAACCCCTTTAGAAATCAGAAAAAAGTCCATCAACTTTTCTGAAGAGACTCCTCTAACTACTTCTGTCTGGAAGATGTTCTTTGATGGAGCCTCTTCCAAGGAAGGTGCTGGTGCTGGGGTGATCTTTTTCTCACCAACTCAAGAAACTATATCTTTGTCATATAAACTAGAATTTGAGACTACTAATAATGTGGCAGAGTATGAGGCTCTTGTCTTGGGTTTGAGGGTAGCAAAAGACATGGGGATAGAGAAGTTGTTAGTATTTTGGGATGTTGAATTGATAGTCCATTAGATTAAAAATATTTATCAAACAAAGCATCCTAGGCTTAGATATTATAGAAATGAAGTATGGGATTTAGTGGATAGTTTTTTCTTTGCTTTTAATATATCATTCATTCCTAGAGAAGAGAATACTATGGCTGATTCTTTGTCTGTATCAAAAAGAAACTTCAGAATTCCCATACCACCCAAAATCAAGTATGATGTAGAAGTCAAATATAGGTCTGCTATACCAGACAATGTAAAATATTGGAAGGTGTTCGAAGATGATTTAGAACCTAAAAATTTTCTTGAGACTGTTGATGAATTTTCTACATTGCACATTGATCGGGATCATGATCCAGAAATCACTCCTCATGTTGATGTTTTCCTCAATAAAATTGATAATCATCATATTGTGTAGCTGCCTAGCAATGATATACCAAAGGGACTAGTTCCTTTGGAAATATTATTTTATGGGAATGATGTGGCATTGAAAGGGAAGGTATCCATTGATGATGCTGATATCACTGAGTGCAATGTGGGCACTAAAAAAGATCCAAAATATGTCAAACTCTCAAGCAGCCTATCCGAAAAGTAGAGGGCAGAATACACTAAGTTGTTGAAAGAATTTTCTAACGTCTTTGCTTGGACTTATAAAGATCTCAGAACTTATGAAACAAGCATAATAGAGCACAAGATCCCATTAAAAGAAAACACCAAAACTTTTAGGCAAAAGTTGAGGCAAGTCAATCCTATGTTGCTGCTTGTCATGGAGAAAGAAGTTAAGAAGCTTTTAGAAGCAAAAATTATCATTCCTTTGAGGTATTCCAAATGGGTAGCCAATTTGGTCCCAGTAAGAAAAAAAAATGGGGAGATCAAACTTTGTGTCAATTTCCTAAATTTGAATAGAAGCTCAAAAAAGGATAATTATCCTTTACCCAAGATGGAGCACATATTATAGAAGGTGACAGGAGCATCTAGGATGTCTATGGTTGATGGATTCTCTGGATACAATCATGTATCTATTTTTCCATAGGATAGGGAGAAGACGACCTTCACCACTCCTTGGGGGACATTTATGTACGCCAAGATGCTCTTTGGTTTGATGAACACAAGGGAAAATTTTCGGCAAGCTATGGACATAGCATTTATTGGAGAAAATGATAAGTTTGTTGTTATCTATTTGGACGACATAACTGTGTATTCTCAGTCTGATAAGGAACACTGTGATCATTTAAGAAAGGTTTTCTTGAAATGCAGAAAATTTGGCCTCTCTTTGAATCCAAAAAAGCCATTGTTTTCCATGAAAGAAGGAAAATTATTGGGGCATATMATGTCAGCTGAAGGAGTAAGGATTGATTCTAGTAGGGTTGAGGCTATACAAACTTTGTCACTCCCTAGATATAAAAAAGAGGTGCAATCTTTTCTGGGAAAAATCAACTTTTTGAGAAGATTTGTGTCAAATTTTGTTGAGTTAGTTAAGTATATCACAACAATGCTGAGGAGGGATAGTGAAATCAAATGGATCGTTGAGGCCCATGATTCTTTTGATCAAATAAAGAAAGCCTTGACAGAAGCCCTGGTTCTTGTCAGCCCCGACTACTCCAAGAAATTTCTTATTTTTTCTTTTTCCCCTTTTGATACAATAGCAACAATCCTATTGCAGAAGAACATTGAAGGCTTAGAACAACCCATTTCCTTTTTCAGTAGGGAATTGAGAGATGCTGAACTAAAGTATTAACTCATGGATAAGAAAGCCTATGCATTGGTTAAAGCTATTAAGTCCTTTAGGGTTTATGTGCTGCATTCAAGAGTTACTTCTTATGTTCCTTCGACCGTTGTAAAAGAAATTCTTATTCAGCCTGATATTGACGGAAAACACAACAAATGGATTGCTAAAATCCTTGAATTCGATTTAGAAATTAGGCCTATAAAATTGGTTAAAGGTCAGGGTTTAGCCAAGTTGTTGGTTGAATCGAATTGCTCAGCGTTGGGGGTAAATTTCATTAGCTCATGTGCAGAAAAGAAGCAGGCTCAATTAAATGACAAAGGTATTCAAATCATCCCTGCATTGGAAGATTGCAGCTGGTACAAGGACATTATATTTTTCTTGCAGAATTTACAACCTCCAAGTGGTATGGAAAAGAACAAGGTGAGAGCATTAAAACTCAAATCAATAAAGTATTGCTTGGTTGATCAAATTTTGTATTGGAAGGATCTATTGGGAGTGCTGCTAAGATCCCTAGACCCGCAAGAAGCCCAAAATATTATGTCTGATTTCCATGATAGTTTGTGTGGGAGGCATCATTTTTGGAGGACCACTGCCTACAAGATTCTTAGGGCTGGGTATTTCTGGCCTATTTTGTTCACAGATGTTTGTGCTAAGATCAGATCATGTAATAAGTTTCTGAAATGTTCTGGAAAACAACAGCTTAAGTCTTTGCCATTAAATCCTGTAGCAGCTTCGAGGCATTTTCAATAGTGGGGCCTAGATTTTATCGACAAAATTCATCCTGCTTTCAGTGGCCAACATAGATGGATGTTGACTGCCACAGATTACTTCACTAAGTGGATAGAGGATATTCCTACCAGGAATGCTTCCCACAAAGTGATCATTTGTTTCCTTGAAGACATTATGGCGAGGTTTGGCTGCCCCAACAAAATTGCCACTGACAATGCTGCATCTTTCAAGGCAAAACCATTGATTCAGTTCTGTGAATAGTTTGGAATCACATTGATTCACTCTGCCCCTTACTATCTGCAGGGAAACGGGCTTGTAGAATCCTCGAACAAAAGAATTATAAATATTATTAAAAAGATGCTAGAGGATAAAAAAAAGGCATGGGATTCAAAACTCAAATTTTCTCTATGGGATGACAGAGTGACAATGAAAAGATACTTGGGACTTTCCCCTTTCCAGCTGGTATATGGAGTTGAGGCAGTTTTTCCTTCTCAACTTGCATTACCTGTGGCAAAATTCTTCTAGGATTATCAAGGGGAGCCAGATCATATGATCAGGAGGATTCAGCAGTTGGTTGAGGTGAAACAAACTCAGGAACAACTTGTAGACAAGACATATGACCATCAACCGAAGATCAAGCAGGCATTAAAAAAAAAGGTGAACAAAGAGGATTTTCAACTGGGTGATCTGGTGCTCAAGTGGGATGCACCGAGACAAGATAAAAGAAATAATGGTAGATTTGAAGCTTTATGGGTTGGCCCTTTCAAAATCTCGGAGGTATTCTCTAATAGCACCTTCAAGATACAGAATATGGAGGATGAAGAGGTTTTTGGTGGCCCTGTCAATGGGCATTTCCTGAAAAAGTACTTTTCTTGAGCCTTGAATGGCTCTTCATGTCATTGTAAATATCACTTTCTTTTTTATTTTTTGTTTCAATAACTAACCCCATAGCCCTAGGATAAGGCACTAAATCTACTCATTCTTGGTAGCCCGGAGGGGGCATGCCATCCCCTATGGAGCCAATGTTATCACACTAAGTTTCCTTGGGTCTTTAGTTTGATTAATACTTTTTTAAGCCTTATATTTTAATTTTTTGAGTCTCATCCTCTTAAAGTTTGATGTTAGGTTCATCTTAGAAGATTAAAGTTTTGAGTCATAGTTCTTGTTTGGTCCTCAATTTGGTTTATGGTTCTAGAACCTATTTAGCTCATGACTCATTTTTTATCCTCATCATGACTTGTCCCTGAAACGACTCCTCCCATTGCTAAACTGATGTGACTCCTCTTTCTCTTCACTCATGACATAGTAAGCATGACTTGTTGTACTCGCTTACTTGTCCAATCATTTTTGGATTTGGAAGTGCTACCTACTCATAAGGCAGTTCCATAGCGCTTGTCACGTTTATCATCCATCCACTCCAAGTCATGATTTCCACGATTGAGACCGTGTCCCTTGTTTTCAGTGCCAAAATTAAGTTAATGTGCCTTCAAAAGATCTTTCATTTATGATCCCTGGTAACGATTTCTTAATTTTGAAAAGTTTAATAGTGTTGCGCTGCATAAGTTTGCCAGTTCCGATCAAGCGACTGCATGTCAACTGAATCTAATGCCATGAGAGATTCCAGGGCTGAATTTTCCTCAATTGCATCCTATGATCTTGCTGAATACCTCAACAGGTGTCGACTTTACAGGTATCCTGTGTAGCCTCTGTTGCATATTAATTTTCTCAGGAAATTTGTGCTCGAGTTTTCGGTTTGTTAAGCCCGCAGGGTAGTAAGGAAGCCATATTTACATACCTGAAAACATCCTTACCCATGTCCATGGTCTGATTAATGTCGTTTTCTTTAACCATTGAAGTCGCAGGCCTGTAATATCTTATCCTCTGTGTATGCGTTGTGCTACCCAGAGGCGCTGCTCAAACCCTCTCTGTTTTCCTTGCTCCCTTTCATCTTGTACAAAGAGCCATTCTGGATTACCCCTTCACAGTCTACACTGTAAAAAGCTTGTACAAGTATAAAGGTCTATTTCTCATAGTCAATCTCGGCTTTCTAAGCACTGTCAATTTTAAGGTCCATCTTTGTACATTTGAAACCTCAATTGAAGCTTTTTGGTCATTAGCATCCGTTAAGCCTCCCAAGAACCCTCATTTTTGAGTCATGGAGACCCCTCAGTCAAAGAAAGCACACAAAGGTGGCAATATAGTTAGGACAGAACCTGTGGACATGCGCCTTTTTGACACAGAGCCCATGGCAAGGGAGATATTTCAAATAGTAGGATGCCTCTCTTTCTACCAGAACATGCAGAGAGGCCATCCAAAGGTAGCAAAACAATTTGCATTAAATTTTTATGGCAAGAAAACTAGAGTTGGGGATTTGGAATTTGAGGTAACTAAAACCTCCATCTCAGTTGCAATAGGGATTCCCATTTTAGGTGAATAGTGGTTCAAGGCCATGGTTTTGATTTCACCCTTTGTTAAAGATATCTTCAAGCCTGAATATCGAGCGAATGCGTTCTCTAATAGTATGTCAAGGAATCAACTGATCAAGCAGTTTGATACAATTTTGAAGATCATACAGAGATATTTTACTTGTGAAGGGAGATTTAACACCTTGTATCGTTACCACATAAGGCTTTTGTTACATTTTACTGGTAAGATTGAGATGAATGTTCGTTATTACCTGTTGAGAAGTATAGGTAAAATGTCAGTTAGGGTGCAAGACAAATCTAAGGATGTGGATTCTAGCCTTTTACACTCTGGATTCGTCAGAATGTTAGTCTATGAAGAGTTGGGAAAGAAAGAGATTTCATGGGAGAATTTTGTGGTTACTTCTCACTTCAAGCTGGACCCAACACCTACTCCCCAATCATATATTGTAGTTCCTTCATCATCCACCAGTACTAAAGAAGGTATCAACAAGAAGAGAAAGGGTACAGCCCCTGTTTTAGAAATCAGGAAGCAGGTCATGGAAGCTGAGGAGGAGACTTATCCTTCTCCACATAGAGATTTCTCACCCCCACCTCCACCAGGTTTAGAAGAAGTGCCTACCTCTACCAAGTTGACATCTAAGAGAGGAAAAAAGATTATCTTTCCCTCTTCCCCTCTAACAGTCGAAATCAAGGGTAAAAGACCTTTCACTAGGTCATCAGTTCCTAAGGAGGTTTTCAAAGAGCAGTCTTTACCAGAAACCCATATGCATAAGGAGAAAGGAAAAATCATTCAAAATCTTGTGGAGGAGAAATTAGAAACCCCTATTTAGAGGAAGAAGGGTAAAGGTACCAAAACACCTTTGGAGAGGAAATATGAAGTCTTTGTGAAAGATTTTGAAGAGCCTGTGAAGAACAAAGGAGAAGTTGATGAGCAAGAGAAGAAGAATAAAGGAAAGGGTTTTGAGAAGGCTGATGAAACACACAAGAAAATTCTTGTACAGAGGCAAGAAGGGGATGAGAGGAAGCCTGCTGAGACTGTGCATGTCTCTACTCCCCCATGGTGATCAGACCTTCAAGAGACTTATGAGACAACTTAAGGAGTCAAGAAAAGAAGTGGCTAAATTGAAAAAGGAAGCCATGTCTTAAAGAGTCAAGATGATAGAGCTTATGGATGGCTACAATTATACCCTTGACTTGGCAAGATTTGCAACAAGGAGGACTCAACCCCTACATAGAAAACTCCAGAACCTCTATAGGAAGAACAAAGGTTTCCAGGCTCAGAACAGGAAGCTATAGGCAGAATTGGAGCATTTCCAAGATGAGGTAGCCCAAAGGAATTTATAGGTGTTGGTTGAGGCTGCCATTGAAGATGAAAAACTAGAAGCTAAGGAGAGAACAACTACATTGAAGAAGCCTGCCAATGCTAAGAAGAAGAAGTTTGCTGAGTCCATTGAAGATACTCTTTCTACCAGAAAGAATGTGAGGCTAAGTGTCAAGATGAAAAAATAGTTGGTAAGGGGTAAGCTCCATTTTTAGGGATTGTTCCTTTTTGGGAGGGTTAACTAATATGACAATACTATCTTTGCGATCTATACAGGTTTCTAGGCATTTGGCTATACGGATTTTGAGTTTTCGCTAAGTGATAGATTCACTTAGTGGTAAAGGCACTACGTATGGCATAGTCAAGGAACCTAAGTAAAATGGTTTTTTCATTAATGGAAGGACATAATATGCTCTGCACTTGTTCAAGATTCAAAGACGATGTGTTTTGGAATTACTACCCAAACCTGTATGAAAATGCATCATAAGTGGCGCTGCATAAAAGTGCTACGTAATATTCCACAGAGCACATAATTGGTATATATATATGCAACACAGCGGCACTACCTACAGGCGCTACGTAACATTTGGCAGGGAGCAGGTTTACACATAGGCACAACATAGGGGCGCTACCTTAAATTTCAACAAAGGATAAATGATGGTGCATATATGTAGCATAGGGGCACTACCTACAGGCGCTACCTTCTCTCCTTGTTCCATTTTAGGGTGCGCTATCCAGAGTTACTACTTAAGGAAGTTGCCAGCAAACACCAAGAATATAGGAGGACTAGGCCAATATCCTTGGATAAGTTGATGATGGAGAAAATTACAAAAGTAGTAGCTGGCATGCTTAGGACAACCACAGGCTCCAAAAGGACACATGGAAAAACATGAGTTAAGCAACAAAAGAAGATCAAATCAGTTAGAAGCATGACTGGATTAGCCACCAACATTTTCCTATTTTATAGCATAGGTTGTTTTCTTAATTGTTAGAAAAATAAATGTTTAAGAGATTTTCAAGGGAAGGAGGCCAGCTCGTACCTTCGGGTGTTGCCTCCCTTTTTGTTATAAATAGATAGATAAATTTCTTTAGTAGGTTCATATGGTTGAGCAAGGCTCCCTTTATTTTGTAATATTTTAATGAAGTGACTATGATCTAGTGATGTACTGGACTTAAGACTTTTTGGCTAATAGAAATCAACTTCCTTTCTAGTCGATTTGCTTCAGTTGCTAAATGTTCATTCTTTGAAGGATTCACATGAATTATTGTGGTGATGTGATGGTGGATGTTTGATCATTATATTATCATGATGTTTATTTAGCTTTCTTAGTTTCTTATGTCAAGAAGATCTTGTGATTGTAAAATGTCTTCCTTAGACTTTTGTAGAACTGATGTTTGTAGCAGTCCCTACACTCCTCTCACTCAAGTCTTCCCTCTATTCATACTTACTCCCAAACTACTGGTAGAAGTTAGCCAAGACCTTAATTGTTGTTGCATGCTAGCTGTTGGAGCCGTCGTTAATTTATTATAACCCTTCACAATTTTCAGTCTTTGATACTTGAAATCTAAAGATGGCCTTTTGATTTTTTTTCCCCTCCCGAAATTTTGAAAAAATCCTACAACCTTGTCAAATAAGCAGCAATGCTTTTTCTCCCCTTAAAACAAGTCCTCTTTTGTAATAACGATTTGATATTTTTTGCTTTATTTTGGGATCTTGCAAGTCGGATACTTTAATCTTTGAATTCACATGTCCCAAGTCACGAAACAATGAACTCATGTTAAGTTTTCACTCAAGACAGTAACCAGGGTAAAGTTTTTAAACTTAGTGATTAGACATTGTCAGGGTTTCGCGCCTCAGCGTTCGTCAAACCTAAATGTTCTTCCTTACAGTCCCTAGAGCCGAGAACGTGAAGTACGTGTGGGTTAACCCTGATCAAAGATTAAAGGCAAAAAGCTAACCATGTTTAAATTGGTTCTCGGCGCTTCGCCACTCGGCGCTATCTTTTCGAAAATCATGGTGTCTAAAACTCCGACTCACGAAACCGTGATGTGATTATAGTATGATTAATTAATCACCTAATCCAAGTTTTTCATAATCCTAATTAAGTCTTAATTATTGCTATCTCGCAGTTTCGTGATTCGGCATACTAGTCTCCCAAAATTTTACCTTCGAAGTTTCGAGTCGCGATACGACGAGTAAAACAATTATGAAATTAATCATGCCTTAAATCACTATTATCTTTAATTAAGCCAAAATCAGTCCTCGTAGTCTCATGAGTTGAAAACTCAAAATGTTGAAAGGAAATCCACGATGCAGCAAAAAGAGAGAAATTTTTTAACGTTGCTAGGTTTGAATATTTTAAAATAAAGCGAGATATGTCCCGCGGATCGAGTGTTGCACATTTCCCGAGGTAACTATTTTCTCTCCATACTCCGACTGACTGTCAAACTGCCAAAATTTATGGCATTAATAGGAAGATTTGGTAAATCTATGAGTAAGATCAGACTTTTTATACGACAAGAGTTATTTCTAATTTCGAATTGAGAGGCTTGTTCTGAAAGGTACCATTTTTTCAAATATATGCAGGATTTACGTTTCATTATTCATTTTTCATAAGCATACATAGCTCATCGTTTCTGTGTTAACTATTTTCTGCATGTATACGCAGTTCTACCAAAGGAGAGATAAAACGCAAACTACGGCCATGGCTCCACAGAAAGTAGCAAAGGAAAATGTCGAAGTCACGGGATAGGGCTCAGACAATGTCTCTGATACTTCACCCCGAAGTGTCGAATCAATTCCTGACTGGTCGCATGTGTCCAATGTTCTGCAGGCAGAATTAGTAGATTACTCAGACGACTTCGATGACAACGAAAGGGACAATTTACACACCAAGTATAAGATAGTCATCCAGTCTGGGATGCACAGAATAGCAACCAGGCCACGGTTTCTTCCTTATTATGACATGATCCAGTGGGCGATGGATCACGTAGACTTACCTACCAGAACAATTATGAACAGCCAGCGAGTTACTATCGGAACATTCTGGCCCGAGCATTTACAAAGCATGTACAAGCTACCTTCTACGTCTGAATATACATATGGTGCAGATTTCTTGGAGGAATTCAAGGAAAAAGAGTGCATCCAGTACGAAAAAACCATGCCTGGTTTGATCAAAGATTTTGTTTCACGTGCCGCGAAATTCAGAGCAAGTGAGAAGGGCATTTATTCTATTTCTTCTTTGGAGCCACAGTATAAATATGTGGCCATGATGACATGCGGGCTATTCGGGCGAGAAGACACATCACATTTCTACATCTCTTGGGTGCCTCTCATGTTTCGGGTCACAGAAGGTTGCTTGTTCAATTGGGCAAAGATGCTCTCAGACAGCTTGGCCAACAGGGTCACAAAGTATCGGGAGCAAAATGCAAATGGGAAACCGTCAGCGTTTTACATGTCAGCATATATCATGGATGCGATATGTTCCATGACACCTTTCCCCTTGATGAGTTGGGCTTAGAATCCAACCCAAGAAAAACCCATGCACGAATATCATGATAAATTATGGGAAAATAAAGCAGGAAAGTTCCCATATGAGATTTTCAATTGGGTGATGGTGCCCCTGCACATCACCATTTTTGGTCACCCACCACCTCGCATATCAGACAACATTTCAACAGGTCTAAGTGGCATCGCGGATTGGTATGTAGAAGCAGAGTTCTCATACATCAGAGTTTTCGGGGCTTTTGTTCCCCCTCATGCGTTGCCCTTGTTCATCCCCGATAAACTAGCTTGTCGAGAGGTTGCATGGAAAAAGGTAATCGGAGGCGTGAGCAAAGAAATCAAGGGATATTCAAAGAAGGTATGGCCTTCTTTTCCCATTCGAATGAATTCATATTCTTTATTAGATTTTGGGCATGCCAAAGCCGACGCTACTAACCTGGAGGACCTAAAGTTGGTCTCCATTGAGATTAAGAAACATGATCCACAGAAAATTGTGAGCAATCATTTGGCTCATGTTGGGCTTAAGAGATTCGAATATGAAAATTCTCCCTCGGACGACATTTTTCGAGGAGTGAGACCTTATGAAGAAGTGCTAGCCTGGATCCAATCGTTAGCACCCGAAGACACAACATCTGTGTTAAGATTCCAGGAGCATAGCCGAAGATGTCTCCCCACTGTGTTGGGAGGTTTGGCCATTGCTGAGACAAAACAGAAGGATGCTGAAGATTCTGGAGAGGTAATGTCTATCCCTGGACAACAACAGGAAGGGGAGCAAATGAGTAATCCTGAGACAAAAGAAAAAACTCCAGACCCTCCAAGCAAACAGAGTTCGGAGGCTGAGGAAAAAACTCCAGACCCACCGAGGAAGAAGATATCGGAGACTGAAAGAGAAACTCCAGGTACTCCAAAGGAGCAGAACCCTATCGATACTCCAAAGGAATTGACAAAAAAAATAGGAAATCCCATCACCTCAGCCACACCCTTGCAGTCGACACAGGGAAATGTTAGCGAGGGATGGATATTTGATGAAGAACTGAGGCCTATAAGGCCAGAGGAACTCCCTCCAAATGAGTTCTTTTTTGATAAAAAGAGAAAAGCTGTAGTGAAATGAGAGTTTTATCAAGAGGGAGAGTCCACTGCTAAAAAATACAAAATCATGACAGATGGCAAGAACAAGAAAAGTGACCATCTTGCTATTGAAATCACTGGAACACTAGGGGCATCGGATTTCTGGGAATCTGACTGTCAGAGAAAGGAATGTAGAAGCTGCTCGGGTCGCCTTTCAAGAGGCAGTGATAGCTACTAACAACAGATATTTGGTAGGTTCTCCCGGACTCACCATCGCAGAACAAACTAGAGGTAACATTCTGTTAAAGGATTGGGAACATAATATTACCTTAAGCAAGGAATAGGCCCAAAAAGTAACCAATTCATTAGAAGAAGCCTTCAATGCTATAGATGGTGAGCTGTTAGGTATGGAGAGTGGAGGTGACTCAGAAACGTTAAGGCAAATGAATGTAGATCAGATTTCCTTCGATCTGAAAGAGAAGAATGAGAGAGATTCGACGGATATCTCTAAGATGGATAGGGTGGACATGGCTCAAGTTGACAAACACTTAATTCAACCTAGCGCACAACTAAGTGCCCTTGACATCGTTGATGCACAAATTGGGGATAAGCTGCCATAGTTAGCCCGAGAATGCTATTTCACCGAGGCCAGCTGTCAAGCGGAACCTTCGCAGCTTGTATCCCAGTTTGTGGAAAAATGTATCATATGCACCGAATCCGTGCAAAGACAAGCACCTGGCACCATTTGAAAATAGAGTAGGAGAAAGGGAGTGATTTCGCTCCTCTTAGTAATAACTGAATTTGTGAAACCGTTGAGTTTCTAAACTGATCTGCAAAGTTGTACAAATAGATCACAAAAAGAAGAAGAAAAGGCTGGACCTTTTTGGTGTCGATTGTAATAGAGTTTTGCATCTGAATAAATTAATATATAAGCAATTTGGAGATTCTCAATTCCGTCCAGACTGTGTTATCAAGTTTGTTTCTTTGTGATTCATGTTTCATTTCATTTCATTTGCTCATAATTGATGTGCTTTGTTATACTTTAGTACGACCACTACTATAACAAAAGAATTCTGGTTTTCTGTATGTGTTTATTGTCTTTCCTCTGCACCAGCTATCAGCGGGTGTAAGACCAATTTTCTATGTCAGTTATTTTCTTACTAATTTCCTCCTCTGTTTATATGTGAGTTTTCTCTTTGACAGGAATCTTGCGCTATATGCAGCTTAATGTATTTCTCCCATCTCACACTTTTTATTAAATATAATATAGTTATGGGAAAGAGCCTTCAAAGCGCATTTCTATTTTGTTCCTAAAACGTAAAATTCTCTTTTATTCGACTCAATCAAGACAGTATTTAATAAAATTTTAAACCTGTTCATATTCTTACCATTCCTCCATGACTGTCCCTGCAGCGACACAGCCTAATATCGAACCCGAACTATCTAACCAAACACATATCGCTTTAAATATTTTTGACATAATCCTTAAAACTGCTAATAACCGGGACGAACTTGAGCGTTCGTGGGTAGCCATTGAACAAGATATAACTGCTCAGGAACAGTTGGAAGCTAGACGACGAGAACGTAGATATCTGCCCTAGTTTCCTATACCGAAGGTGACATTACCCTCATATCATTTTTTCACATACTTTTGGATGCCTTGACAATGTACGTTTAAACCTTAGTATAGACTCAGGAACAACATCTTTTTGGCACCATTACCGGGGAGCGAAGTTACAAAATCTTTTCCCTGGGAAAACGACATTTATTTCGTTGAAAGTGCTACTCCTTGATAGTGAACATAGAGTACACACATTTTTAAGGCTTTTTCAATCTTTCACTTGGCGACTCCACTAAAACAAAAACTGGCTTCTGGTAGAAAGAGTACCAGACAAAACCCAGATGGCAAGCTGATTATGCCTGTTACYGATCCCGAAAAACTTTTAAAAACAAAAAACCAACTTTCCAAGGCTAAGTGCCATTCAGAACCTTCTACTTCACGCAGTCCTCTATTCGATACTAAATATCTGACGTCAAACTTCTCTGAAGTTAGGAGTGAGATTCTTTCCACTTTCCCATCCATACACAAGGAAAAAGGTCCTTTAGAAAGTTCTCTAACAGTTGACATTCCATCTTTTCTTCGACAGAATTTCTCGGTCTCGCCTGATACCAAGAAGGGTGTTACACCCTCTTTTTCTACACCAAAATCGATGGAAACCGCCAGAGGAGGTGGTGGAGGCGCCCCAGGAGGAGGTGGAGGTCAAGGGCATGTCCCTCCTCCCAAAGTATTCACAAAAGTAGCAGCGAGATATGCTCCCCTAGTGTTGCCGGTCCCCCTTCATGATCTGCCTGAAAACTACATAAAAAATCTTCCGAAGTTCACTGGGGAGTGAGATCTAACCGCAGCTGAGCATATTAATTTCTTTGACCAATTCCCAGAAATCTGTGCCATCGAGCATGAGAATGTCTATTCGAGACTCCTTGTCCAGACATTTGTAGGGCTGGTCCGAACTTGGTTTTGGAGCCTACTCGCAGCTTCTATCCTATCATACGACGCTTTGGAAGATGCTTTCCTAAGACAATGGGGAGAGCGAAAATATCACTTATATTATCTTACCGAGTTTGGGTCCCTAAAGAGAAAGAACTCAAAAACAGTTCTGGAATTTATTCTGAGATTCAAAAAACTATATCATAAGATTCCAGTCGCAGTTAAACCCTCTGAACCCTCAGCCAAAGTAACCTTCGCAGGAGCTTTCGAGCCGGATTTCGCCCTACTTCTGCGAGAGAGAAGAGGAGCCACCTTGAATAGAATGCAAGACGATGCTGTCAAAATCGAATCTAATATGATGGCTTCAAGAAAATTAAAAGCCAAAGTAGAAATAGTCAACCGTGAGAATAGACGCTATGGGGAACCAACGGGTCCTTCGGGCTAAAATAGATACACTGATGACAAAGTAGATGATATGGCCCGAGTAATTAAAGAACTGTCCAACAAAATTTCTAGGATGGAGTTAGACCAGTTTAAGGCTGATTCTTCAAATAAAAAAGACTTCAGGAGAAACCCAAATCCCCAAAATCAACAAAAACAAATTAAGAACGAAGATAAAAAAATACAAGCGCCATTAAAGAACGAAAATTTTATAGGCGCAAATGACTTCCAAGATTTTGGAGATTCGGAAGATGAAGTTGCGAATTTCGGTGATGACTGTTCACAGCAGTATCTCACTCGTGAAGATTATGAAAAATCTTTGAAATCCCCACAGCCGTCTAATGAAGATGAAGAAGGTGATCACACTGATCCCTGTATATCTCAACCATAAATAGAGATGATAATGGCCAAGTTTCAACCAAAGTACAACCTAAGATCAAAAAATAAACCCACCTCAACGGATCAACCTAAGAGAATTCTTCAAAGGGGTGAAGCTCATGAACCTCCTTCAGAAGATACCTTGTTACCCAGCAACAAAACCAAGGTAGCAAAAACTCAAGGGTCCGATTTGAAAAAAGTTGAAACTCAAACACAAGAAACCGAACCAGTAGATAAAGTTACTTCTTCAACTAAGAACACGAGTGATAAGGCGATCCATACAAGTAAGTCAGAAAGAAAAAATTTGGAAGTCTCAACCAAAGAAACGGAAAAGGTAAACACATCTTTCAGTATTGAAAATGAGCTAAACAAGATTAAAATACCGATTCATTTGGTAGAATTAGCAAAAAATCCCACTTATCAGAAACAAATTGCCAAAGCAATGGGTGTCTGCGAGCTAGATAGTCAGTCTGATGTTATCAACCTGGAAGATGACAGACCTAACATCACCTTTGGTCCTCATTTTGAAGGGTCCAAATATAACATCGCTCCTTTTTATATCACCCTGAATATACATGATCAGTTGCTACATAATTGTATGTTAGACTCCAGGGATTCTCATAATGTTATGCCCAAAATTATAATGGAGAAGATGGGTCTTCAGATCACAAGACCTTATGGAAATCTGTATTCTTTTGATTCCAGGAAGGTTAAATGCATGGGGATGATAAAGGATCTGGTAGTTACCCTAGCGCAGGTACTTGTTAAAAGCATCCTGATGGATGTGGTTATCGTCGATATCCCCCCTAAGTACGATATGCTGTTGTCTAGGTCATGGGGGGCCAAGTTGGGAGTTTCCCTTTATTTAGAAATGTCTTACGCCACAATCCCTATGTTCGGGGGTCAATTGACTCGTTTATACAAAGAGACAAGATTAGCGTACACAGTCAGTGATCCCCAAAATCCACACAACTTCCCAATTTACATCGCAGACCAAGATCTGGGAAACTGCATTTTGTCTTTTGATGATGGATTGGATGGAGGTCTAGAGGAGCTCAATATGAAGCAAGAAGAGTTAAGCCCCTTGACAGAAGAGCTCTGCAATAATGGGGCCTGGAAAATGTATTTCGATGGCACTTCATCTTCTGAAGGAGCTGGTGCTGGGGTACTTTTGGTAGTGCCTGAAGGTAAGTTCATTGTTCCTTTTTCCTATCATTTGCAGTGGGACATAGATTGCACCAATAACGTATGCGAGTATGAGGCATTGATCTTAGGATTAGAGGCTGCGAAGAAGTTGAATATAAAAAACTTGGAGGTATACGGTGACGCGGAATTGATAGTAAGACAAATAAACCGACAATAACTAGCCAAGCATCCAAGACTAAGAACATATAGAAATTGTGCCTGGGATTTGATGGAAAACTTTTTCTCATCTGTAAAATTCCATTTTATCCCTTGCRCAGAGAACCTGCATGCCRACGCCTTGGYCGAGGCAGCTTCAACCTTTTCTCCTCCCATGACCGTCAAACTGAAGTATCACATTGAAATCACATACAAACCCTCTATACCAGACAATATCCGACACTGGCAGGTTTTCGAAGATGACGAACAAATCAAGAAATTCCTTACAGCCGTAGGTGAGTTCTCTGAAACTCATCCAGACCAGGAGAATCAAAATGACTCGATGTGGATTATGCAAGAAGRAGAAGATCMTGAAACCTTCCAAGAAAAAATAGCGGATCATCGTATGTTGGTCCTTAAAAACAACCAAATCTCGAAAGGCTTAATTCCTTTAGAAAGACTTTTCGATCAGAATGACGTACCTGTGAAATCCACTTTGCATCCCCAACCAGAAGAAGTTGAGGACTGCGATATAGGAACTGAAAAAGAATCCAGGACCTTCTCAGACAGTACAAAGATGTTTTCGCCTGGTCCTATGATGAGCTTAGAACGTATGATACTTCCATAATCGAGCACAAGATACCTTTAAAACCTCGGGTCAAGCCGTTCAGGAAAAAGCTTAGACAAATTAACCCCATTTTGTTGCCTGTGATTGAAAAGGAAGTTAAGAAGCTTTTAGATGCGAAAATAATTGTACCTCTGAGGTACTCGGACTGGGTGGCAAATTTGGTCCCAGTCAGAAAAAAGAACGGAGAAATCAGACTGTGTGTAGATTTCCGAAACTTGAATAAGTCTTCCCTTAAGGATAATTATCCGCTTCCCAAGATGGACCACATCCTGGAAAAGGTAGTAGGAGAAAATCGAATGTCTATGATAGATGGGTTCTCTGGATATAACCAAATCACCATGAATGAGCTAGACAGAGAAAAAACGGCTTTCACCACGCCCTGGGGTACATTCATGTATGACAAAATGTCGTTTGGTTTGATGAATGAAGGTGCCACATTCCAACGTGCTATGGACATTTCTTTCGTAGGAGAAAGAGACAAGTTTGTAGTCATCTACCTTGACGATTTGATGGTTTTCTCTAAAACCAATGAAGAACATTTGGTCCATCTAAAGCAGACTTTCGAAAAATGCCGCAGGTATGGTCTGTCCTTGAACCCAAAGAAATCACATTTCGCTATGCGGGAAGGTAAGCTTCTAGGACATATCATATCTAAATATGGGATCAGGATTGATCCTAAGAGGATTGAAGCAATAGAAACCATAAATATTCCCAGAAACGTAAAAGAAATTCAATCTTTCTTAGGAACAATAAATTTTTTACGAAGGTTTATCCCAAATTTTGCTGAGATTATCAAATTGATCACAGGAATGCTGAAGAAAGATAGCAGAGTAAATTGGACGACTGAGGATAAAGCGTCATTCGCACACATTAAAAAGGTCATTAGCGAGGCACCTGTGTTAGCAAGCCCAGACTACTTGAAAGATTTCCTCATCTTCTCGTTTGCTTCTGAACATACTATCACCGCGGTGCTCCTGCAGAAGGATGATGAAGGTTTCAAAAGGCCGATCATGTTTTTTAGCAAGAGCCTTAGAGACGCCGAATTAAAGTATGACATAATGGAAAAACAGGCGTACGCAATGGTGAAAGCGCTAAAAGCATTCAGAACCTATGTACTGCATTCAAAAATTATCGCTTACGTACCAACCAGTGCTGTGAAAGATATATTGGTACAGCCAGATAGTGACGAAAAACGAGGGCGTTGGCTCGCTAAAATACAAGAATTCGATCTGGAGGTCAAGTCAACTAAATTGATAAAGGGGCAGGGTCTGGCCAAACTCTTGGCCGAGTCGAATCTTAGAGCTCTTGATATTAATTGCCTCCAAGGGGAAGATGGAGATGCACACCTGCACGAGCCGGATGACTAGACAGATCCAAGCAAGGTTGAAGAAAAGTTCATATATTCAGGATGCTATAAAGACATAGTGTTCTATTTGTTAAACCTGAAATGTCCAGACATGCTATCACTAGCCAAATGCATAACTTTAAAAATCCATGCTGTAAAATATTGCATCACCGAAAATCAACTATACTGGAAGGATCCACTCGGGTTCCTACTAGTCTGTTTGGTTGAGTTGGAAACTCCACAGGTTATAGAAGAATTTCATGAAGGAGTCTGTGGAGGACATCATGCATGGAGAGCCACAGCTTACAATATCTTGAGGGCCAGATATTATTGGCCGAAACTATTTTCGGACGTCAATGCCAAAGTGCGTGCCTGTAACCCGTGTCAAATATTCGCTGGTAAACAGAAACTCCCTACACTACCACTCGTTCCAGTCAAAACTGAAGCCCCATTCCAACAATGGGGACTAGATTTTATAGGGGAAATTAATCCCCATTCCAGTGCTCAGCATAAGTGGATCTTAACAACCACAGATTATTTTACAAAGTGGGTGGAAGCCATTCCAACCAAAAGGGCGACGAACTCGGTGGTGATCGACTTCTTGGAGGATAATATCCTGTCAAGATTCGGATGTCCCCGAAAGATTGTTACCGACAACGCCCAGGCCTTCAAGTCCATGGCTTTGATCAACTTCTGTCAGAAGTACAATATCGTTCTCGGCCATTCCACTGCTTATTGCCCTCAGGGAAATGGGTTGGCCGAATCATCCAACAAGAGCCTGGTAAACATAATCAAGAAGGTACTGGATGAAAATAAAAGGTCCTGGCATGTGCACTTGAAGTACGCGTTGTGGGTGAACCGCATCAGCACTAAAAGGTCTATCGGTATGTTTCCATTTCAAATGGTCTATGGCACAGATGTTGTTCTACATATAAACCTAGCATTACTAGTGATGAAGTTATGGCAAGATCAACATGAAGAACCAAATCATGTAACCAGGAGAATTAATCAGCTGATCGAGGTTCAACAACATAGAGTGGAAGTCGATGATAAGATGCAAAAATACCAAGATGATATGAAAGCATTATTCGACCTCAAGGCAAAAGATAGATAATTCCTCCCAGGTGACTTAGTATTAAGATGGGATGCAAGAAGAGAAGAAGCCGCCAAGCATGGCAAGTTTGACCACATTTGGTATGGACCATTCAAGGTCTCAGCTCCAGAAGGAAAAAATTCTTTTCTTCTGGAAAATTTAGACGGAGAAGTACTCAGTGCCCCTGTCAATGGGCGCTATCTGAAGCATTATATGACATAACAGTTGTATATATCAAAAAAAATAAAAAAATAAAAATAAATTGTAAATAAATAAATTTCATGTTTGGTACATACCAATATTTTCATTTGAACATTTGTTTTAATTTTTGGTTTTTTGTCCCTAAAATCTCGACACATTTCTAATAAGATCGTTTTTGCTTTTTCAGGATTCTAGCTGCAGATGAAATTAGCAGGAAAAGTAATTTGCAGGTCGGTGTCAGAAATAGAGCGGCATAAAACAGGTGATACCTAAAAATAGTTTCATAGTGCACCAAGAAAATGAAAAGAAAAGATAAAGGTGAGCTTTCAAAAAATGCAGGTTATAAAAGAATGTTTAAAGTAAACCAAGGTAACGTTTGTCAAATTTCAGTATGGGTTAAAACGTTAGATAGCAGGATTGTTGTTGTTTAGATAATCTTCGAGTTATAGTGATTTGAATGAATACACTAAATCTGAAAACAGCGAGTCAAAATATCTGTCCCTAAAGATACCCATAAAAGACAGTCTTGGACTGTTTCGACCTTTTGTGTTTTCAATCTCTAAACCACTGCCTTATATCCTGTCCATCTCTGGGTCTAACTTTTAGCAAATTGTTATCTTTCCGAGTCATTGTGAAGAGATATAAGTTTTTCGTTTTAAACCTCGGGGGTTTCGAAACAGATCTTGATAGGAAAGTTGGTCTTCACAACTACTCGATTTCCTGCTAAATGAAGGAACATTTGGAGCGATCTTAACTTTCCTAGGTTTTTTAACAGCGTTGGAAGAATCAAAGCTTGCTAAAACGGGATGCCCCTTAAAAAAATATAACTTCCTTTTTTCCCTAAGAATGAAGGTGTTGTGAAGGTCAAGGGAAGATTGGTACCAAGTAATCAAAATGAGTTGACAGATCTCTGATGCAAAATATTACACAGATATCAGCCCTGATACGAACTGATTGCCCGCATCTTCGTGCTCAAAAAGTAAATTATAAGACAGGTGGTGAAAGGAAATTCAGAAATGATTGCCCCCACCTAGTCCGAGAAGACGATGAAAGGAAATTCAGAAATGATTGCCCTCGTCTCAGCATTTAAATGAATAAATATTTTTCGAAGTGGTGAAAAGAAATTCAGTAAAAGGGACCAGACAACTTCACCGGGGTACTGAACAGGCTCGCTGGTAGTGAAGCAATGTCTGAGATATCTGTAAGGCTGTTATACATGAACATCAATCTACTCTGGTAACCAATGCTTTCTAAAAACTTTATCAACATCCCAAATTCAAACGGGACTTCCCATTTTTAAAAATATATAATTTCATCCATTTGATGCAGGTTGAGAGACTCAAGAACTGTTGAATCTCCTAGGGTTGTTTCGACTGTCTTGAAACTTACCCAAAGTTAGTAGTGGGATGGGGAAAATTGTGAAAGAGACTACAACTGTGTTTGGAAAGAGTATCTGATTTTGAAAAAGCTTCTCGAGGTGAAAAACGAAGTCTTTTCCCCCTTCAATCCTTTTTCCTTGGTTTTTTCCGTGGGTTTGAGCTTCTGACTCCATTTACCCAATATTGGCACATGGTCTACTGTTCTTCCTGCCTCACAAGAAGGCGTGATCCCTAGTTGGAGCCTATGTTGGAGCCGCCCTTAATTTATTATAACCCTTCACAATTTTTAGTCTTTGATACTTGAAATCTAAAGATGGCCTTTTGATTTTTTTCCCCCCCCCGGAATTTTGAAAAAATCCTACAACCTTGTCAAATAAGCAGCAATGTTTTTTCTCCCCTTAAAACAAGTCTGCTTTTGTAATAACGATTCGATCTTTTTTTCTTTATTTCGGGATCTCGCAAGTCGGATACTTTAATCTTTGAATTCACATGTCCCGAGTCACGAAACAGTGAACTCATGTTAAGTTTTCACTCCAGACAGTAACCAGGGTAAAGTTTTTAAACTCAGTGATTAGAYGTCGTCGGGGTTTCGTGCCTCGGCGTTCGTCAAACCTAATGTTCTTCCTTACAGTCCCTAGAGCCGAGAACGYGAAGTACTTGTGGGTTAACACTGGTCAAAGATTAAAGGCAAAAAGTTAACCATGGTTAAATTGGTTCTCGGCGCTTCGCCACTCGGCGCTATCTTTTCGAAAATCATGGGGTCTAAAACTCCGACTCACGAAATTGTGATGTGATTATAGTATGATTAATTAATCACCTAATCCAAGTTTTTCTTAATCCTAATTAAGTCTTAATTATCGCTATCTCGCAGTTTCGTGACTCGRCATACTAGTCTCCCAAAATTTTACCTTCGAAGTTCCGAGGTGCGATACGGYGAGTAAAAMAATTATGAAATTAATCATGCCTTAAATCACAATTATCTTTAATTAAGCCAAAATCGGTCCTCGCAGTCTCGCGAGCTGAAAACTCAAAATGTTGAAAGGAAATCCACGATCCAGTGAAAAGCGAGAAAWTTTTTTAACGTTGCTAGGTTTGAATATTTTAAAATAAAGCGAGATATGTCCCACGCGTCGAGGCTTGCACATTTCCCAAGGTAACTATTTKCTCTCCATAMTCCGACTGACTGTCAAACTGCCAAAATTTATGGCATTAATGGGAAGATAAGGTAAATCTATGAGTAAGATCAGATTTTTTATACGACAAGAGTTATTTCTAATTTTGAATTGACAGGCTTGTTCTGAAAGGTACCATTTTTTCAAATATATGCAGGATTTACGTTTCATTATTTATTTTTCATAAGCATATGGAGATCATCGTTTCTGTGTTAACTGTTTTCTGCATGTATATGCAGTTCTACCAAAGGAGAGCTAAAACGCAAACTGCGGCCATGGCTCCGCGGAAAGCAGCAAAGGCAAATGTCGAAGTCACGGGATAGGGCTCAGACAATGTCTCCGATACTTCACCCCGAAGTGTCGAATCAATTCCGGACAGGTCGCATGTGTCCAATGTTCTGCAGGCAGAATTAGTAGATTACTCAGACGACTCCGACGACAACGAAAGGGAAGATTTACACACCAAGTATAAGATAGTCATCCAGTCCGGGATGCACAGAATAGAAACCAGGCCACGGTTGCTTCCTTATTACGACATGATCCGGTGGGCATTGGATCATGTAGACTTACCTACCAGAACAATTATGAACAACCAGCGAGTTATTATCGGAACTTTCCGGCCCGAGCATTTACAAAGCATGTACAAGCTGCCTTCTATGTCTGAATATACATATGGTGCAGATTTCTTGGAGGAATTCAAGGAAAAAGAGTGCATCCAGTACGACAAAACCATGCCTAGTTTGATCAAAGATTGGGTTTCGCGTGCCGTGAAATTCAGAGCAAGTGAGCAGGGCATTTATTCTATTTCTTCTTTGGAGCCACAGTATAAATATGTGGCCATGATGACATGCCGGCTGTTCAGGTGAGAAGACACATCACATTTCTACATATCTTGGGTGCCTCTCATGTTTTGGGTCGCAGAAGGTTGCTCGTTCAATTGGGAAAAGATGCTCTTAGACAGCTTGGCCAACAGGGTCACAGAGTATCGGGAGCAAAAGGAAAATGGGAAACCGTCAGCATTTTACATGTCAGCATATATCATGGACGCGATATGTTCCATGATACCTTTCCCCTTGATGAGTTGGGCTTGGACTCCAACCCAAGAAAAACCCGTGCACGAATATCATGATAAATTATGGGAAAATAAAGCAGGAAAGTTCCCATATGAGATTTGCAATTGGGTGATGGTACCCCTGCACATCACCATTTTTGGTCACCTGCCACCTCACATATCAGACAACATTTCAACAGGTCTGAGTGGCATCGTGGATTGGTATGTAGAAGAAGAGTTCTCATACATCAGATTTTTTGGGGCTGATGTTCCCCCTCATGCACTGCCCTTGTTCATCCCCGATAAACTAGCTTGTCGAGAGGTTGCATGGCAAATGGTAATTGGAGGCATGAGCAAAGAACTCAAGGGCTATTCAAAGAAGGTATGGCCTTCTTTTCCCATTCGAATGAATTCATATTCTTTATTAGATTTCGGGCATGCCAAAGCCGAGGCTGCTGCCCTAGAGGACCTAAAGTTGGTCTCCATTGAGATTAAGAAACATGATCCACAGAAAATTGTGAGCACTCATTTGGCTCATGTTGGGCTTAAGATATTCGAACATGAAAATTCCCCCTCGGACGACATTTTCCGAGGAGCGAGATCTTATGAAGAAGTGCTAGCCCGGATCCAATCGTTAGCACCCGAAGACACAACATCTGTGTTAAGATTCCAAGAGCATAGGCGAAGATGTCTCCCCACTATGTTGGGAGGTTTGGCCATTGTCGAGACAAAACAGAAGGATGCTGAAGATTCTGCAGAGGTAATGTCTATCCCTGGACAAGAGCAGGAAGGGGAGAAAACGAGTAATCCCGAAACAAAAGAAAAAACTCCAGACCCTCCAAGCAAATAGAGTTCGGAGGCTAAGGAAAAAACTCCAGACCCACCGAGGAAGCAGATATCGGAGACTGAGAGAGAAACTCCAGGTACTCCAAAGGAGCAGAACCCTGTCAATACTCCAAAGGAATCGACAAAACAAATAGGAAAGCCCATCACCTCGGTCACACCCTTGCAGTCGTCACAGGGAAATGTTAGCGAGGGATGGATATTTGATGAAGAACTGAGGCCTATAAGGGTAGAGGAAATCCCTCCAAATGAGTTCTTTTTTGATAAAAAGAGAAAAGCTGTAGTGAAACGAGAGTTTTATCAAGAGGGAGAGTCCACTGCTAAAAAATACAAAATCATGACAGATGGCAAGAACAAGAAAAGTGACCAGCTTGCTACTGAAATCGCTGGAACACTGGGGGCCTATTCTTCGGCGAATCAATTCTCGGTTGGGCAGATGAATAACCAACTAAAAATAAAAAATCGCCTCATCAGGACCCTCGAGGCTAGATTGGCTACAGCCACAGAAAATGCCAAAGGTCAGGCCAACATAGAGATGGAATAGGCTAGATTCGCTGATAAAAATGAAATAGAAATGCTCAAAGCCAAGCTGGAGCAAGCACACCTAGTGATCCGAGATGGTCGGATACAGGCGGGTCAACAGAGGAATATGATCACATAGCTGCAGGCTCAGTTAGAGGTCGCTGAAAGTAGGGTGATCGATGTCGAGGGGTTTAAATCCCGAGTGATCGATATTCAGAGCAGGATCTCTTCTGGACAACAGAGTCTGATAGACAAAGTGGGAGTGATTCAAGAAGATTGCCTGTTGATGCATCGGATTTTCGAGAATCTGACTGTCAGAGAAAGGAATGCAGAAGCTGCTCGGATCGCCTTTCAAGGGGCGGTGATAGCTACTAACAACAGATTTTCTACAGGTTCTCCCGGACTCACCATCGCAGAACAAACTAGAGGTAACATTCTGTTAAAGGATTGGGAACATAATATTACCTTAAGCAAGGATCAGGCCCAAAAAGTAACCAATTCATTAGAAGAAGCCTTCAATGCTATAGATGGGGAGCTGTTAGGTATGGAGAGTGGAGGTGACTCAGAAATGTTAAGGCAAATGAATGTATATCAGATTTCCCTCAACCTGAAAGAGAAGAATGAGAGAGATTCAACGAATATATCTAAGATGGACAGGGTGGACATGGCTCAAGTTGACAAACACTTAATTCAACCTAGTGCACAACTAAGTTCCCTTGACATCGTTGAAGCAAAAATGGGTGATAAGCTGCCACAGTTAGCCCGAGAATGTTATTTCGCCGAGGCCAGCTGTCAAGTGGAATCTTCGCAGCTTGTATCCCATTTTGTGGAAAAATGTATCATATGCACCGAATCCACGCAAATACAAGCACCTGGCACCATTTGAAAATAGAGTAGGAGAAAGGGAGTGATTTCGCTCCTCTCAGTTGTAACTGAATTTGTGAAACCGTTGAGTTTCTAAATTGATATGCAAAGTTGTACAAATAGATCACAAAAAGAGGAAGAAAAGGCTGGACCTTTTTGGTGTCGATTGTAATAGAGTTTTGCATTTGAAGAAATTAATATATAAGCAATTTGGAGATTCTCGATTCTGTCCAGACTGTGTTATCAAGTTTGTTTCTTTGTATTTCATGTTTCATTTCATTTCATTTGCTCATAATTGATGTGCTTTGTTATACTGTAGTACGACCACTACTATAACAAAAGAATTCTGGTTTTATGTATGTGCTTATTGTCTTTCCTCTGCACTAGCTATCAACGGGTGTAAGACCAATTTTCACTTTCACAATTCTACGTTTTTTCTTTGCTATGTCAGTTATTTTCTTACTAATTTCCTCCTCTGTTTATATGTGAGTTTTCTCTTTGACAGGAATCTTGCGCTATATGCAGCTAAATGTATTTCTCCCATCTCACACTTTTTATTAAATATAATACAGTTACAGGAAAGAGCCTTCAAAGCGCATTTCTATTTTGTTCCTAAAACGTAAAATTCTCTTTTATTCGACTCAATCGAGACAACATTTAATAAATTTTTAAACCCGTTCATATTCTTACCATTCCTCCATGATTGTCCCTGCAGCGACACAACCTAATATCGAACCCGGACTATCTAACCAAACACATATCACTTTAAATCTTTTTGACATAATCCTTAAAACTGCTAATAACCGGGACGAACTTGAGCGTTTGTGGGCAGCCATTGAACAAGATATAACTGCTCAGGAACAGTTGGAAGATAGATGACGAGAACGTAGAAATCTGCCCTAGTTTCCTATACCGAAGGTGACATTACCCTCATATCATTTTTTCACATACTTTCGGATGCCTTGACACTGTACATTTAAGCCTTAGTACAGACTCAGGAACAACACTAGCCCTGTTGTCTGAGTTAAAACATTACCATTTGAGTCCTTTTCCATTTGACCCGTTAAAACACTCTATCATTCACATATAACTTGATGGGTACTGAGCTTTCCTTCCTTGCAATCTGAAGGTGACTCCTAGTGCTAACAAAACATTTAGCACATTGTTTTGCATGCTAAAGAGGGTGAAATTGAGCCAGTTTAGAATTTGGTCTACTTTATAGTCAAATTTCTTAGAATTTCGCAAGGATTTCAATGGTGAACTTATTTTCTTGTTTTGAGTAATGTAATTAAAGAGAGTCCATTAAATTGGATTTTTGTGAGCCCATATTGTAATGCAATTTGGTATTTTGAGATGATGAAGAACGATAATGCTATCTAAAGGGACTTTGAAGACGTAGTGATATATGTAATTTGATTTCTTTTATTTTTGTTGTGTCATCTCATTATTATGAAAATTAATCATTATTTTATGAGTTTTTGGATAAGAAGCACATCATCAAAATTATGTAAATCACCTCAATATGATCAATAAATTATTTTGAATCAAGTTAGATACACCATGTATATATAAAGTAATAAGTGGTGTGTAATTATTTTCAGATCAAGTGGTATTAGAGATAGTTTTGATGTGTATTTGCAAGATGTTGATGTCATGCGATCCAAGACTTCAGTTGGTGAACATTTTGAAGGATCTTATCAAGAAGGAAAGATGAGTAAATTTATCATGAACTTGAGACTCTAGAATAATATTAATTGGGAAATCCAAAAGGAGAATTTTGAGTTAATAATGTAGTTGCAAACTCTTGAGGAAGAGAAGTAGAGGCTGCAAGATCGACTGATATGTCACGAGGAATTCCATAAGGGCATTTTTCATGAGTTGGATAGAAAGTTTCATATCAAAAATTAGGAATAGTCACCATCAATACCGATCTATGAAGATTTGTAGACTGAGAATGTAAAGTCTCCAATGCAAAAGGGACTACCTCTTTCGAAAGGCATGATCAAGAAAGATGACTCCTAGTATTATTCTTCTTCCCGTCAAGATGGATAATGATTGAGGATATTTGAAGAAGAGAGAAATTTAGATGAAAAATTCCTACATAAGAAGTTGGCCTTACCTTCATGTCCAAAGAAAGGTAATATGTGTAAGACATCTCCAGAGAAACTTGTGAATTCTATAGGAGAAAGAATGAATAATTTTCCCACTAGTAAATGGTCTTTGGATCCATGTGATTCTTATGGAACTAGTAACAATGATGTGGAGAAGTGTCAAAGAAGACAGTATGTGCAAGATAATCCCTCCAAGAAGAAGGATAAAGGTAAAGATCATTTCTCAAAGTAAAGGAAAAGGGGAATGATAAGAAGGGATTGTGGAACAAGACACTCTACTCTTATTGTGGTAAGAGTGGATGTAATATAGAGAAGTGTTGGACACTTTACCCACAGTTATGTTTGAAGAAAAAAATGAAATATGTAAATAAACTTGCAAGAAGACAAGAAACAACTCCAAATGAAGTTAATGGTATTACTGAAAGGTTTGAGAAAGAATACTTCCTAATGTTTTTTCTTGGAAAAGTGATATATGAAGACATCGAAGAATGGTTCATGGATAGTGGCTCATGTCTCCACATGACTGGGAAGAGACCAATATTCTTGACTTTCTCAAATTGTGACACATATTTCTATGTAGGATCCATAACCAACACCAGAAAAGAAATAAGTGGGTATGGATATGTAAGATTCCAACACCATTTAGGAGGATTTATGGGAATAGAGAATATGTTGTATGTTCAATATTTAAAGATAAATCTACTATCGGTTGCGTCATTTGAAGATGAAGGATATGAAATTTCATTTTAGAATGTTCAGGTACTTGTGTATTCAAGGGAAGCCACTCCAGACCAAATAATAGTACTTGGTATTCACAAGGAGAGGTTGTATAGGTTACTGGGAAGGTCTATAGTTTTTCCTAACGGTTACTTGGAATTGGCATTAGAGTTTGCATCAAATTCAATGTCATATTCAACATCAACATCAGAGGCATTGTTAGAGGTCGAAAGCTACGAGAATCCTCCCACTACAATGGGAAGAATGAGTCCATAAGTATAGCATCTGAATTTTTCATTGTAAATATGTATATTTGTAAATATAATATGCATATGTATATATCTCCTAAAGTCTATTAGAAATCTTGTAAGCCACTCATTGTAAATTATAAGAGTGAGAGGGACTCTGTAAAATTTCTATATTGCCACCTTATAGGATGTTGAGAGTGAGACGAATCTCCTTAGAGATATTTCTAGATAGCCACCTTTACATATTGTTTTAGAGTGTCAGAAATGTCGTTAGAGGGATTTATAGATAGCCACCTATACATATTTTTTTACAACAAGAGGAATATTGTTGTAAATATTTCAAAGCCTTTAGACAATAGTATAGACAATTGTATTGTCGTGTCATCAACTAAAAGGCTACATATGGATCGAATTGTATAAGTTAACATTCTTGATTATGAAGAACTGAAAATGAAGGAACATAAGGATGCAGGCAGTTGGAGCATGTAAATTGAGAGAAGAAAGAGCATCAAAGTAATGTGAAACTTTCTAGAGTTGGTAAAGGAAAAATAATCCTCTTTAGGAAATGAGAGGGATACAGGTGCATGCTATAAGGATCTTTTTAAATTACTATGTCATGTTCATGTGGATGTTGATCCAGGGGATCAAATTTTGCTCAAAATTCAAAGTACTTGGAATCTCTTCAAATCGAACGGGTGCATAGGCCTCGTTGTGACGAACCCAATGCAACTCGTTTGGGTTCAAACGGACGTCGGATGAGAGAGATATCACGTTCTGTTCAAATCGTCAAACAGGCAAAAAAAAAATGTGCTGACTGTACAGTCCGTACAGTTTGTACGGATGCCGACGTGGCAGGGTCGTGCGACACGTGGCAGAGATAAGTTAGCAGGGTTGTACGACATGTGGCAGGTGTTGGTTGGCAGTTGGATGACGAATCATTTCTTGACATGTGGCTTGTTGGTGGCGAATGGAATGATGACACGTGGCCCAATCAATGGTTGACATGTGTCACCTTGGCTATGGTTTAAAACTTTTGTAGTTGGCAGAACTTGAACCCACGACCTCCAGGTAGGGAAAGAGCCTTGGGAAGGGCCACCCAACTGGCGTGCCAACATATGTTTCTTAATATATATATGTTAAACAATTTATTTGAATTGCAATTGATTTGAAATGGGGGCACGGTCCAGGCCGAGGCTTAGCCCCGGCCCCCAGTCATATGTATATGCAATGTAACCATTGTTGTGTGTGCACATTTTTTCAAATGCAATCAGGGCTTGCACGCTTGACACTTGGCACATTTCCATATGCTATTAAACCTTGGCCCCTTTTTATATGAACGCACAGTCTCATGGTGACCCACATGTGCCCACAGACTTGGCGGTTAGGGGATAGGTGCGCCCTAACCGTCCTACAGTTCGCATCGTTTTGCGGTTGCATCCAGTGCTAAGTTTTAACAAAAATATATGCATTGGGGCTAGGTTGAGGAGGCAGAGGTGCATTTTGGCGATCCAGAGACAACAAGTTTGAAGGGGAACTTCTAGGAAGCCTATCTTCTTCAATTTTTGGCCAAACGAGGTGCCAAAAAAGCCCAGCTAGGGGTTTTTGGACATTCTGAAGCCATTGGAGCCATCTTTTTGTCATTTTGAGCATTGTAAAGAACATATTTTAGCACTTTGAGAAAATAATACAAAAGATCCATTGGAAGCTAGACCAGGAGATGTAGCCCAAAAGAGGGGTGAACTCCTTTATCATTTGTTGTGTTATGTGTTTTCTATTCATTGTTATTTGCTGCTGATTATATGCATCTTGAATGTGTAATTTCCATAAAAGTTGT
>ML784746.1:144422-160732 GCA_009831015.1 Picea engelmannii | reverse complement strand
CAAATGCAGAAACAAAACACAGAAGACACACAATACAAGAGAGACACAGATTTACGTGGTTCACCCAGTGTGGGCTACGTCCACCATAGAAATTGCCAGGTCCTTCCTTTATTATTATCCAGCAAATGAAGGGATACAACCTATAGCAAAACCTGCTGTAACTTCCTCTTCTTTCTCTCACAGTCTCCTCTCTCAGAATACAATATTCACACTCTATCATAGCCGCAATACATTTCCCTCATAAAAGAGGGTTGCCTTCTAGGGCAAAAACCCTAACATAATCTCTACTGTTAGATCTGCGACCTTATAATGAACGGTCCAGATTTACAATGAAATTACAATATACTTTTATAAGGCAATTTTTTCTTCGGGGGCTTCGCCCCCGAACCCCCACTGGGGGCCCACTTGCCCCCAGACCCCCCAGCCGGGGGGATGGACCCCCCGGACCCCGCAGAGGGGCTACCCCCCCTCTGCACTCCCCCGCGTGGAAGAGTGTACATACTTCTGGGGTGTAAATACTTCATGGGGTATAAACACGAATGAAAGCAAGGACCTCTGAATCAGGAAGATAATCAGGCTCCACAACCAACACAATATGCATGTTGGGGCTAGGTTGAGGAGGTAGAGGTGCATTTTGGCGATCCAGAGACAACAAGTTTGAAGGGGAACTTCCAGGAAGCCTATCTTCTTCAATTTTTGGCCAAACGAGGTGTCGAAAAATACCAGGTAAGGGTTTTTGGACGTTCTGAAGCCATTGGAGCCATCTTTTTGGAATTTTGAGCATTGTAAAGCACATATTTTAGAACTTTGAGCAAATAATACAAAATATCCATTGGAAGCTGGACTAGGAGATGTAGCCCAAGAGAGGGGTGAACTCCTTTATCATTTGTTGTGTTATGTGTTTTCTATTCACTGTTATTTGCTGCTAATTATATTCATCTTGAATGTGTAATTTCCATAAAAGTTGTGTTTGCAAAATTGATCCATTTGCATAAGAACACTTGAATTAAAACTTGCAAATATTTTCAAGAATACAAGTCTTTATCATTTTCAGATCAGATGTATACCTTGAACATAATAAAGACTGATAGGGACCTAACCTCCCTAACTCCTCACGTAGGTAGAATAATATATTCCCATGTAATAAAGGCCAATATTAATAAGGAATAACAATGAGGAATAATTCAAATGTAAGAAGACCTAATAGAAGCTTCCGCTTCTAGAAGGATCTTCCTATAGATTGTTATTTTGGATAGATAGATTTAGTATAAATAGGAGTAGAGGGTATGCGAAGTTTTGTATTGGAGATTATTGTAATAGAGCTCTGCTCTACTGGAGGTTTCCCCCTTGAAGAGGCAAGTGAACATTGCTATCAGTAATAAAGGTGCTCTTTCTGGTGTTATTATGGTATTATTCTGATATTGATCTCGTTACATTATTGTTGTTCTTCCATTTCTTTCTAAATAATTTTGTTCTGCATACTATGTTATATATGGAATATTACAAGTGGTATCATAGCACTTTCCTTGGCTAAAATTTTTGGGTTATTTCTTTTTCACGGTAGAT
Source organism: Picea engelmannii (assembly GCA_009831015.1). Lineage (NCBI taxonomy): Eukaryota > Viridiplantae > Streptophyta > Pinopsida > Pinales > Pinaceae > Picea > Picea engelmannii. The sequence goes on along the minus strand of ML784746.1, from coordinate 159,166 downwards.
ATGTATTCTGACGTCTTAAAGCTATAGAGATCTGTCATTATGCACATAAACCCATGGTCGGGGAGTGATGTGCGTGGGAAAATCCCCTAAGGACTATCACTAAGGGTTTTGTAATGCATGTAGAAATGACCATCTAAAGTCTCCTACTTTTTACTATCATCCCAGCATAGACCCCACATTCATGCATAAAACATAAGGATAAAAAGATCCGGTAACTCTACCTTGAACTTCTGCGTTTGGTGTCGATCCTTTTGCATTCGGTAGCTCCTTGGCTGTAAGTATCCTCCCAAAGACAACCTACCTTCATAAACTGACAAACAAAGAACTCCAAACATGCATCTTATATATGAATTAGTGGGTTAGAGGTTCTAATAAAATATAATCAAAACTGAATATTGAACACCTCATATGGCAGGACGAGAAAAGTAATTCTTTGTTATTAACCTCACAAAATTAACTTACAATGATGAGATCGGCCACTGCTCCTTGAACCTGGTCTTGGGATCCTCTTCAACTGTGCACCAACCACTTCCACATATGCTTCTCTTCTTTAGTTCTCACAAAATGGTTGCAAAAGATTGGGGCAAGGGGAATACAAAAATTGGCAGAGTTTCTTTGCTCTTATTTCTCTCTCTTTGAATGGGACCCCTACCTCTTCTTTTATAGGCTAAAAGAGGGTAGTTATCTGGTTGAGTGACCAGCTATGAGTGGTCAAACGGTTTAGGAAATTACCTAGAAATCTGTATTCTGTCTGCAACTTTCTATTTTTTGTTCTTTTGTCAATATACGCGGGTTGTAATGGGTCAGCTAGTGTATACATGTGGGAAGAAGTGGTGCAGGGTGCGTACATCTTCCAAAGGGTGGTTTTTATAAGAGTTGTTTAATGGTGGCTTGGAAAAAATGGCAAGTGAGATGGCCTGATGCCAGGTATGCATGTCTGGTACAAATTAGGGTTATAACAAATTCCCCCTAATGTGTGAGGTCAGAAGAGCATATGATGGCCTAAATACATTACCAATATTCACCAACGTACGAAATGAGTGAGCCAGGGACCAGAGTTCAGGGGGTGAAATCTACAAAATAACAATTGTTTCACCGAGGAGGGAATACCCATGCTCGGAATGAAAGAAAATCATGGCTGCCAATCAAAATATAGTATAGATCCATGTCATATAACTATATAAAGTGTAGCTGTGAGAAATACATAGCGGATCTACATCTCGAAATCAAGAAAGATATACATGTATAGTATCCATATTCAAGAAGCTAATGATGCCTGATGGATAGAGATGAGGCCTTCAGAGCTCGAGAAACAACTTCAAAATCTTCATAACTCAGGTTGGAGTGCAATATGATTGTACAAATTCACTACCCATAGGTCTTCGATGACTCGTCGGGGAACAGACTAGAGGATCTTGATGATCAGGCTAAGGGCTTCAGTGATTTCGAACAAAGACTTGATTAGGATTTTGGGATGGTTGGGCATGAGGTCAAGAAACAAACTGCAGAAGGGCCGACTCAAGCTTGGTAAAAAATTCCCTTGGAAAATGGCACGACAAATGATGAGACTCAGAAAACATGGTATTGACACAAGTTCACAATGCAGGAGGCAATGCAAACTCTCCACATGTTTGGAAGAATAACCAAACAGAGGAGGACACAGCTCTATGTAGAGAGAACAACTTCCTAAGGTCATCTTAAATCCTAGAGGTTGACGAACAAATGAAAGGATGTGCTTTTTCTAAGGGCGACTCATTGTGCTGCCAAAAAAAAGAAAATACTTTTCCCTTCCTCTTTTTAGGGTATATTTGATTTTTTTGTCTTTTTCAATAATTTTTGGGAAGCTTGAAAAAGAATAAAAGAATGATACGTTACAAAGGAGGAATGAGTGTTGCAAACATAATAGTTATAAGCACAAGGAACACTCTAATTTTCAGAGCAAGAAAACATATACAGGAAAAGGACACTCGGGAAAATCCCTCCATGGGTCAAGGTGTCAAGACGTAGAGGAAAAAGTGCTACAAGGCTTGCATATAAGGCATGCTTAAAATGGTTCAGTTGAGGGAAACATGGAGCCAGAATTAGGCCAAAGACACAGAAATGAAAATTCGATTAACAAGACACAATGATAACGCCCTTCGATGTAATTTTAATGAGCCCAGAGAAGGTAAGCTCAGTGGTTTTTCATTTTTAGAGAGTCTGAAAAAACGTAAAAGGAGACTCCACTGTGGTACCTTTTTCGAAGGTAGTCTAGTCGGTTCGAAAAAGGGATAAACTAGCATCGAAAAGATGTCTATTCAAAATCATTTTAATGAGTGTGACAAAGACAAGATCACTCGACAATCTTTTCAAATTTCAGTTTACCGAGCATGAAAGACAACAAGATCGCTTGACAATCTTTTCATGTTTAGACGGTATGAAAAGGGCTTAAAAGAAGACCTGTCACTATTTGGGAGTCCCGAGGGTGAGCTCAAGAGTGATGATTAATCATGAAGATGAGGTTCAAACTCGTAATTAGGATAAGACTAACAAGGACTCCCGAGCCTATAGTCATTAACGACGTCATGGATGCCAAAAATGCAACCATGATATATCTAGGGAATCCATGTGAAGGTAGGCTCTACCACTAAATTATGACACTTAGTAATGATGGTTCTGTGTCGCAACTCGGTGGGGTCGATCCTATGGAAAAAAGAAAAATTACATCAAGATACAGAAAGTGGAGGTGGAATCCTAACTTAAATGCAACAAGTTGAAAAAATGACTTTTTACCAAAGGACCTTTAAAAAAGACACAAATATCCAAAAAATTCCCAATACCCAAAGTGATACTTATCGTAAGATTCCAAAAGAAACTCTTGAACCATACTAAACAATTTTCAGGCTAGAAAAAATGACAAAAGGGTCCAAAAAATGACAAAAAGGGGCCAAAAAGTCTATAAATAGAAGTTGGCATCTCATTATCACCATTGTTAATTGAGAAATTGACTAAGAAGCCAAAAACACCCCTTTGTAAAAAGAGTTGATTCCAAGAGCTTCAATGGACGAAATAAACTTTTGCTTGGACCAAGTAAGTACAAATTAACCCCTCCTACATTTCCATTCCCCCTTTTTCAATTTTTTTTTTTTTTTTTGGGGGGGTGCTAGCCTTTAAAAGGGTTGGCCCTATGTGTACATGGGCTGTCCAAGAACAAATCACGTGTGCACATGGGTAGAAGAGAAACTGACCACGTGTACATGTGACTGTCCTCAGTACAGCTCGCGTACACCCTCAATAAGTGGGAAAAAAAGAATGCAAGAGTTAACTCTCCACTTTTCTCTGTGTTTGCAGGATGTATGTTCATTGGAGAGAGAGGGAACATGAGGACTTTGATTTTGTGGTCTCAAAAGACTCCGTTGTTGTCGCTTCCTTAGCAAAATGTGGGTTGCTAAAATTCTTCCAGTGTCCGTTCATGAGGGTGCAACCCAGGCTGCTAAATGCTTTGGTAGATTACTGACACCCGAATGCAGAGGCATTCATGCTTGAGGGACAGTCATTGAGTCCAACGACTGAGGACATATATTTTCTGATTGGCCTCTCAAGGAGAGGGGAACCAGTCAACCTGCACACTTTCCCCCCTGGGCCACACAACATCAAGGATTTGATTGGACTCCACTGCGAGGCTGGTACTGAGAAAGTAGATTCTCAGGTGCCTATTCATAAGATCAACAACCTACCACTGAAAGCTATTGTTCTACTCATTGGGTGGATCATTGGATCCTCAAATTTCCATCAGGTTTCCCAGGAACACATGCATTGTGTAGTTTAGTGCTTAAATGCACAAATTTTTGACTGGAGTACAACCATGCTGACATGCATGAAAAGACAGTTGACAGATTGTCAAGTGCAGGCACACAGAAACTTTGGATTTTGGACCGTTTTGTGCTCTTTCTTCTTTGAGAGGGTACCTAGTCTCATCCCTAGAGAGATGATACGAGGGCACGAGGCCTCTCTCCCAGTGTTATGCAGGTGGGCAATGTTGTTGTCATGACAGGGGGGATGGAGGACTATTGAGGCCTTCGACGACAAGTTTTTTTCCTGGTGGGCATGACAAATTCTGGCGATAGAGGACTACCCCTATGCTAGGATCGACTTCTCCAGAAACCATGACATGGTTGTACCTCCTGGAGTAGAGCGAGCAGAGTTAGGTAAGCTTGTTTTGTTTTTTCAATGTTATTTAATTTTTATTTCTTTTTATATATCATTTTTTTGTGTGTACTAGAGTATCTGACGAGTATGTATCCGTTATTTGCACATGTGGGACTAGTGCGGCCAGTAGATTTCAGGAGGGTCAGGTAGCATCCTCGACCAGAGGTAGGACCAGCAGTACCAGGGAGGCCTCTAGGCGGAGAGGCTGAAAGAGTTTTGAGATGGGTGGAGAGGAACCTTACCACGCTCACTCACACATTCCCAATGGCAAAGATTGAAGACCTTCCACCATCGATGCAACCTCATGTTGTTGGGGTACCACAGACTTGGGTCCAACTCTTTTGGTGCTTGGCCAACGTCGTTGTTCACTATGGCAGGGCCAACAGGCCCCACCCTTAGCTAGGCTAGACTTTTTACGTGCCGAGGGAACCTTTTATATATTTTTGAGGGCATAAGCCCCGTGATTCTTACTGGACATATGTTTTTGAGGTGCTTGCACCCAGTCATGTACTTTGATATTTTTGATATATATACATGGTTTTTACATATTTTTATGTCTTATGAATTACATTATATTTGCAAATTTATTTACATGTGTGTGTGTGTGCTTTTTCTTACATGTGTGCAAAGTGCTAATCTAATACATGATTAGCTAGAGTATTTGTAACTTGATTAGATCTCCTAGGAACATGGATATATGTAATGTAATCAAAGCTTCGTTCTAAGAGACACACCCTAAGGAACCGTCGGTGTAGAGTAGGATCATGAACGCGGTAAAACCCATTTAACTGAGACACAACTAGCTGAGTGTCTAAATAGACCCGGAGATGAGAGATACCATGTGAAAAAGTGTCATGAAGGAACTCTATAAGTGAGTTGTATTCCGTGACATTGTTTGTGGTGTCACCTAAACAGATACCTCCTGAAGATAGCAACTAGACTTGAGGTGTAAAAATCACCAAAGCTGCGGAAGCAAGCCTCTGAGTGTGCCAATTAGCGCCGTCTGCGAACCCAATGAACACCTCTGATTCACTTGACATCTACCACAGTGAAAAATATGACATCAGAAAACAACACGTTCATAAAACCAAAAAGACAAAAATTAAAAAAGCAAATGTACAAGAACTATATATATTTACAAGAAGTCACCCAAGGCGACTCACCTATGAGTAATACTTCTTGAGGTAGAGCCCATTTCTAGGCTCTACCAAAGAATTTCCCTGAAAGTATACCAGACGATAAGCACCCTTCTTTAGAACCTCTTTCATGATGAAAGGTCTGCACCACATGGGTTTGAACTTGCCTGCCCCCAGGGGGTTCTTATCTTGGTCATAGACCAGGACAAGATCGCCTTCAGAGAAAATCCGAGGACGAATGGACCAATCATACTGACACTTGAATTTTTGTTTGTGAGCCTCATTATCCAAAGCCACGTCATGACAATTCTCATTGAGCTGCTTGAGGTATAATAAATGCTCTTCAAGTGGTGAAGTGTCTGGCAATAATTGTACTACCAAATTTAGAGACGGGATCTGGCACTCTATGGGAAAGACTGCTTCCAACTCGTAAACGAGTTGAAAATGTGTGAAACCGGTTGCATTCTTAACAGACATTCGGTAGGCCCATAATGCCAAGTATAACATCAAATGCCAATTTGACTTGGCTGAATTGATCGTTTGCTATAGAATGGTCTTAAGAGATTTATTTATAGCTTCCACTTGACCATTCACTTGTGGGTAGTAGGGTGATGAATGTTCTTGCCTCAACCCAAGCTTTGATGTTAGCTCAGACATCATTTTGTTCTGAAAGTGACTGCCATGGTCAGTGACAATCTCTCTCAGGACGCCGAAGCTTGCTATAATCTAGTTAAACAAAAAGAGAGTCATAGTCTCTCTGTCATCTTTGAACGTTGGCATAGCTTCGACCCACTTGGTGAAGTAGTCTACTGCTACGATGATATAATGGTTCCCCCTTGCTGAAGGGGGGTTGCATGTAGTGTAATAAATCCCCCACTTGGTGAAGGGACCAATGGTAATGACATGAAACATGGGAGCGAGGTGTGCCCTCATCTTCCAAGAGAAGATTTGACACAGGTGACACTTCTTAACCGATTCAACACAATCTTTGATTAATGTCGACTAGAAGTAACCAGCTCGTAGAATATTTTGGGTTGTTTCCAACCCAAACAAATGACTGCCACATGCTCCAGTTTGGCAATCATTAAGCACCATTTTTTCTTCTTCATGAGTGAGACATCGGTGAAGGATTCAATCTACACCTCGACGATATAAAGTGTCCTTGAGTATGAGAAAGTTCTTGGCCTGATGGCGTATACGACAATGCTCATCTCAAGAAGCAGAGGCGGGGCACTTCAAAGTATGGAGATAGACCAATACATCTCCATACCAAGGGTCCAAAGACATGATAAAAAACATGTCTCCTTTAATAGGTGACTCTTCGGGCATAACATCACCTGACTCGACCAAAAGTTCTGAGATGAGTTCCGCAAAAACCAATGACTTTTTGGATTTTTCCGAAACAAAATCTATGTCAAATTCGAGAAGGAAAACTATCCATCTATTTATATTTCCACCTATTACTCGTCATGTCAACACATACTTGAATGGATTCACAATGACAATGATGGTGGTTTTGCAAAACAAGATATAATGACGGAACCGTTGGACAACATGAACTGCTACCAACGCAAGTTTCTCAACGTGGGAATAATTGAGTTCCGGTCCAACCAGGCCTCGGCTTAGGTAATAAATCACATATTCTGAGAGAAAATGATCCTCCTGAACCAATACCATACCGATGGTTGACTCTCCCGCAACCAAGTACAACAAGAAATCTTTATTATAATTGGGTGGCCGAAGTAGAGGGGTAGTCGTGAGGGCACATTTCAACGCGTTGAAAGAGCATTGAGCGGATTTGTCCCAATGAAAAGGACCATCCTTCTTCAGTAAACGCATAAAGCCCTTTGTGATCTTGGCATAGTTTGTGATGAAACGCCCTAAAAATTTCACTTTTCCTTGTAAACTTTGAAGCTGAAGGATTGTGCGCGGTGGAGGCAACTGAACTATTGCCTCAACTTTGAGAGGATCGAACATGATCCCTTTTGTCGAAACTATGAAACCTAGTAGACGACCTGACATCACACAAAAACTACATTTGTTTGGATTCAATTGAATCTGGTAGTAGTGACATCGCTCAAAGATAATTCGAAGGTGTGCGGGATGATCAATGCTCTTACGAGATCGTGATGCTAAACATCAAGGTAGGCCTCGACTATATGTTTGAGATCATGGAAAGCAAAAGACATCGCCCACTGAAAGGTAGACCCAACATTTTTCAGACCAAAAGGCATCTTCTGATAAGCGAATGTACCCCACGGACAAATGAAAGCAGTTTTCTGTTAGTCTTGGGGTTTGATCTGTATCTAATTGTATCCCGAAAAACCATCCATGCAAGAAAAGGCTTCACAACCTACACATTCATCGACTATCTGGTAAATAAATGGTGTGGGGAAATTATCCTTTGGACAAGCTTTGTTCAAATCACAGAAGTCCGTACATACGCGAATCATACCTGTTTTTTGTCGACTGGAATGGGATTTGACACCCATTGAGTCAAATGGATGGGGTAGATAAAACCTGCTTTGAGCATTTTCTCTACTTCAGCCTTAATAGTTGCTGCTTTCTTAGGATTGACTGAATGAAGCTTCTACCGGACTGACTTAGCGTCAGGATAAGTCATGATTTCTTGGATCAATGCCTGGCATTTCCTCGTAAGACCACGCAAAAATGTCACGGAATTATTTAAATAAATCCATGTAGATTCAAATTTCCTTGGGGGAATAGTCCGCTCCGATGATAATATTCTACATGATGCCAGGGGTTCTGGAGATATCAATAGGTACCGTTTCAGGGATGGTTTCCATATTACCCTCGGTGTAAACAACATGTTTAGCCAAGGGGTTGATAGGACAAGACCTATCTCCAGTCATAGTCAAAGTGAATTCTCCTGCTTCAATTCTTCTTAACTCTAGGAGGAAATAAGATCTGTGATGGAGATCATCCCAAGGTCTATCCGGACTAGTCATTTATTCAATAATTGGTTCATCTGAGGGAAAGACTAAGTCTAAAGAATCAGTATTAGCAAGGGAACCTTGAGCCCAAGCAAGCTCGAGAATCGGATCTAACTCCTGTGCAGGGGTCAGATCGGGGTCAGCGAAAAATCTCAACAGGAGTTAGATCTAACAGGAATTTCATTTCGGACAGGAAAAATCTCAACAGGAATTTCATTTCGGACTTGAAAAATATCAACATTAGGCTGGTCCGAAACGAAATTGACATCATCGGAAGGAGGTGGGTAATCGAAAGTACCCATCAAAGGTGGGCATAAACCAACCCCTATGTTGACGATGCCAGGTTGAGGGTTATCAATCATCGGGACCGTGGATGCCCCTGATGAAGGGTCAGGATGGGAGAAAGACAAATGATCAATGGTCACGATCCGACCCTCGTGTGGAAACAACAAGACCCGAAAAACTGTAGTGAACACTGCTTGCATAGCATAGGTCCAACTCCTTCCTAACAAGATATTGTAGTCGAGAGATGCATTGACCACTTCAAACTCGACGCACATGGTCTCCCCCCCTAACTGCACGGGAAAAGAGGGGATGATGCCATGTGGTCAGAATGAACGACCATCGAAAGAGCTAAGAAAAGTCGGTGACGAAGACAAAACAGGTTGGCCAATGGCCTTCCAACACGCCAATGACATCATGCATGTCGAGGCGCCCTCATCAACCACCGTGCGAAAAATGTTCCAGGTAAAGATTTTCGTGGGGTAAGCCACTACTATTTGAAACACCATGTGGTAAGGGAGACGAGGTTTTAATTCAGTCGTATCAAGCATGATTGTACCTAGATTACAAGTCTCAGCAGATCCTAAGGCGGCTAATAGATCCTTTCTTTGAGAAGGGAAGATCTAGAGGACCTCCAAAGCTGACATCACACAAGGGGTTTGAGACAAATCCTCCACCATAGAGTAGTTATGGGTGGCCCTTGCATTTGGATTGTGAGAAGCTTTCTTAAATGCACCTTTTGGGATGCTTTTCATTGTTTCTCCCAACATCTTATCGATCTAGAGAGGAAGAGGTGGGTTTTCGACTTCTTTACTCTTCTCAGAGGTGTTTGGTATTCCGTAATCATGTGCTCTAGTCGATATATAGGCATGAACTTTCATCATATACATGTTCATGGACGAATAATTATTCAAAGATGGAGGGGGTCCTTGACTGCCCCCTTCCATGCTCGGAGAGGCTTGAGTTAAATTTTTCCCATGTTGAGGTTGCTGCTGTGCCAATAACTTTTGGGCCTCCACAAGCTGAGGGCACTAGTGAATTAGGTGGTCTTCCATGCACAGGTTACATGGATACTTCGACTTCTTATTTTTTGTGTTGCCCCCGCTAGCATTATCGGTAGGTTTCTTATCCACCTTACCCTTCTTTCACTATTTCTTCTTTCCGTCAGGCTGCTGGGTGGCCTTCGGGTTTGTTGATTGCACACTATGTACATCTAACGTTTGGGTAGGGAGGGGAAGCCGGACTAGTGGTCTGGCTGGCCACTTTCTGTTGTATCGACAATTGCTACAATTGTTTTGACAGTTGACCAGCGAGATTCATTTGTGCTGAACCAAAAATACCATTGGCATGTGGTCCAGCTCTCTGTCTAGTCTTGTCAAGTATTAACCAAGGTGCATATGGAAAAATTTCGTAAAGTAAACCAGACTGAGAGTAAATCATCTCTAGTTGTTGAGCTCTCATTATTGCATCTTCTTTGGAAAACACTCTCGACGTTGCGACGCATTTGGATAACTAGGGTACCAAAGACTTAAGGAACCACTCAAGCAAGAATGTTGGTGGGACTGGCACTTTTATCAAACTCTTCCGGCGTCTCCATTCTCGGATGTGATCAGAGATATGGTCCGCCTTTGTCTACTCAAAGTTGGCCAACAATTCGGTGCCGACATCACATCGCACGGGTGATTGGAAATGGTTTAAGAAATCCATTGCCAATTTTTTGAAAGAAGAGTATCTCGAGCGGTCGAGCTCAATGTACCATTTCGCAGCACTCCCTATGAGAGTGCATTGAACCAAATGCAACTAGACAGAGTCATGTTTCAATGAATTGGACAACCACCACAGATAAAAGGTAGTCACATGATCGACTAGATCTTCATTAGGCTTAGCTTCAAACTTTGTAATTTTCGAAGGCAACTTGGTCGGCATAGGACTCCAACACGGATCATAGAAGATAGGGTTATTCAATAACCTTTTCATGTCTGGCAAGTGCAAAGTGGCCAGAAACGGTAATTTGGGTTTTTGATTATAACCATGGAAAAAGGGGCCTGGAGTTTGACTGGCACCAGGTTGCCAAGAAAAGTTAGGTTGTTGGCTAGGGTTCTGGTAAAAACCATGGCCATGACTAGCGTACGGGTTCTGCGCTTGTTGAGACTGTTGAGCTGGATATATAACATATGAATCAACATTTAATTGTCAACCCGGGAAGGTAGACTTAGAGGAACTAGCACAGGAAATGCAGGGTTAAAGAAGGGGTTTAAAGGATGCCAAACTAATCTCTGAACTGTTAAAAGAAACTTGCTAGAAGAAGCTACTGTACTCTACTCTGTTCTGCACTCGTTTGCACTACTCTGTACTACCCTGTACTAACTTCATAAAACTTCTCTGTAAAAAGTGGTCATATGCATGTAAAAGGTCTACTGCACACTGATGGCTGAAAAAAATTAAGTTCTTGCTACTTATTACTCCACACAACTCAGCTACCTTCTATTTTATAATGCAATGAAACTCTCTATTGTAATCAAATGAAATGCTATTTATGTTCTATTAAACCAATGAGAAAACTAACAATGTAGAGTGGAATCGAATCTTTGCTGAAAGATGATGTTCAAATCTGGAGATGGAGTCTACTGTAAATGCAATCTACACAGCTTTGTTTCCATCGAAGGGGGCCCTGCCTTCTCTGTCAACAGACCGTTCTTTAAATCAACGCATACTAGAAAACGAATGACTCACAAAAAACTTGCAATAACAGAAATCGTGCCAATGAAACTCTTAACTATTTTATTGAAAAGAACAATACAAGTGCTTGGAGATTTCCATTCTTCTATCTAATCTATGCTCCATCTATCTCCCTTCCATCTCTCAAGCATAACATCTTTGTATATAATGTTTCAGATCCCCCACAATGTATGGCTTTGTGCCCAAGTAGTTACAAAACGGTTTTAAGAGTACCACCGGGGAATGAGACACGTTTTTCATAATCAATCGATTCAAGATTGCCTTTACTCGTGTCGTGAGATTACATCTATTTGAAAAAATGGTTTTCTTCCCTGCACGAATCTATATATGTGAAGTGGCATAGAAAAATGCCAGCTATTGAGTGCTCGTTGAGAACCAACGATTCAAAGTCCAACACACATGTTTCGATTCAGTAGCACAAACAGTTTTCCCCCCTGCGTTATACATGCACAAATTTATGAAGTGGCATAAGAACACATGGCGCCAAAAGCTCCTCCATGCCCTTTCTAAGTCTAGCTGCAACAACACTATAGTCCTCCTCAGCAAGGCCACCAATTGAAACACGAACATACCCCGGTCCTCCACTAGCACTACCAGGGATAACAATAACCCCATGTCTTTTGCAAGCCATTTAACAACTTCAAACATCATTAGAAGCACCACTTGGTAACTTTTCCCAGAGATAAATTGCTCCTTTTTGCCCAGAGATAAATTGCTCCTTGTTCGCCCTTTACAACATTTGCACCAAGAGGTGACAGTGCATCCAAAATTATATCTTTGTTTAAGTTTTGAACCCTTTCCTTCACCCATTCAGGGCCAAGCTCCATTGAATACATAGCAAGCTTTTGTCCAATGATTGAAGCACATATTGGGATATTATCCTGTGTTTTGAGCAGTTGTGCTCCAAGTCTCTCGACTTCTGAAGGATATGCTATATATCCAATTTGCCAGCCCATCATACCATAAGCTTTAGAAAAAGAGAATACATTGATAATGTGTGGAGCCTCTACATAAGTATGTTTCAACCCATCATACATAAAATACTCATAAGTATTATCCACTACAAGCCAACGGCCTGCATTTTTGCAAAGTTCAGCTATTCTCCGCAGAAGAGGATTATTATTGCATTTATAGTTGAATTCTTCGCTCATTTGTGGTTTTGGAAGTACTTCATGATTTCTGTATACAATGGAACATATATGTGTAACAGAATATGAATAGCATAGAAAGAAAGCCATTTGCTTAACAAAAGACTTCAGGAGAGTAAACAATATCTTCAAGAACTAGCAAGAAAATGTTATAAATCCGGAGCCCAACATCCCCCCATGCCTATCCTTTTGCATGTCCTCATGCAAACGAATTCACCTCTTTAACACTGGCATGGTAATAGAATGTTAACAGTCCCAAGAACTGTCCATCTTGATTAATAGGAACTACTGAGAAGAACCCTTGTATTCTGAGCATATGCTGTCAACTCATTCATTCATCATTTAGATGGAAAATATTCAATCACTTTTTATTTCAACTGATGCTCTTTTATTTGCAGAAAACATAAACTATTCAAAGGTGCTATCTTTTATTCACTATCCTACCTACCTACTTAAATAAAAAGAGACATTTCTTTAAGTATAGGCAAATAACCAATGTAACCACCGTCTTAGAAGAATCAATAATGAATTCATGCCCTTTGATAGAAGATATAGATGTATAATTACCAAGTCATGCTGAGCAAGCAACACCGGTCACTTGATTTCCAAGATTTACTGAAGAAGAAGAGCATCTGAAGGCTGTAGAATAGATTGAAACCAATGTTCAATATGATTATGCATACCATGTTCTGTTGCTGCTGGAGTTTCTAGTTGCTCATTGTTATTTGTAGGCTGGCAAAGGTGTTCACACAGAACCACTGAATCAACTGTTTCCTCCTCCATCTCTTGAGCTGCAGAGATCTGTTCAAGTTCTTGCAAGATGCACAAAAGTTCCTGCAACAATCTCTTCTTCCGTTCATTCAATCTTGAATCCATTCGTCAATTTTTGTGATTTTTTTTTCTTTTGTTGTAGGTGGTTTGCTAAAAACTTTGAAAGTCACATCAATTGATAATAATTCTGAAACCCACACTAGCTTGAAATAAAATGAAATGCACTCTTGCTGAATGGAAATTTACTTCTACTGAATCAAATGCACACCCTCTTATACTGATGAACTCAACTGCTGAATCAAATCTAATACTGCTGAAATCAAGACTCTGTTGTTGTTGAATAAAATCTACTCAAATGAAAACCTCTTTGTTGCTGAATGTAATCTAACACTACTGAAATGAACCACTTGCACACTAATGAATTTGAAAGCACTCTTTACTTCTAAAGAAATACTTGCAGAAATCAAATCTACTTGGCAAAACTTCGGAGCCCACTCTCCAATCCTTTTTAGTACCTCCCCGGCAACGACGCCAAAATGTCGAGTTGGATATATAACATATGAATCAACATTTAATTGTCAACCTAGGAAGGTAGACTTAGAGGAACCAACACAGGAAATGTAGGGTTAAAGAGGGGGTTTAAAGGATGCCAAACTAATCTTTGAACTGTTAAAAGAAACTTGATGGAAGAAGCTACTGTACTCTACTCTGTTCTGCACTCGTTTGCACTACTCTGTACTACCCTGTACTAACTTCATAAAACTGCTCTGTAAAAGTGGTCATATGCATGTAAAAGGTCTACTGCACACTGATGGCTGAAAACAATTAAGTTCTTGCTACTTATTACTCCACACAACTCAACAACCTTCTATTTTATAATGCAATGAAACTCTCTATTGTAATCGAATGAAATGCTATTTTTGTTCTATTAAACCAATGAGAAAACTGACAATGTAGAGTGGAATCGAATCTTTGTTGAAAGATGATGTTCAAATCTAGAGATGGAGTCTACTGTAAATGCAATCTACACAGCTCTGTTTCCATCGAAGGGGGCCTTGCCTTCTCTGTCAACAGACCATTCTTTAAATCAACGCATACTGGAAAACGAATAACTCACAACAAACTTGCAATAACAGAAATCGTGCCAATGAAACTCTTAACTATTTTATTGAAAAGAACAATACAAGTGCTTGGAGATTTTCATTCTTCTATCTAATCTATGCTCCGTCTATCTCCCTTCCATCTCTTGAGCATAACAGCTCTGTATATAACGTTTCAGATCCCCCACAATGCATGGATTTGCGCCCAAGTAGTTACAAAACGGTTTTAAGAGTACCACTGGGGAATGAGACACGTTTTTCATAATCAATCAATTCAAGATTGCCTTTACCTGTGTCATGAGATTACATCTATTTGACAAAATGGTTTTCTTCCCTGCACGAATCTATATATGTGAAGTGGCATAGAAAAATGCCAGCTATTGAGTGCTCGTTGAGAACCAACGATTCAAAGTCCAGCACACATGT
>ML784746.1:67606-86040 GCA_009831015.1 Picea engelmannii | reverse complement strand
CCTTTGTTTTTCTCATTTAGGTGACAAAAGAGGTGCAACAGATTGGGAAATCCACTGTGGATCGAACCCAGAATCTCTAGTTTCGTAGAGAGTTTGGAGACTCCACTAGGGAGAGGTATCAATTTCCTACCCCATTTGGGTTTTTATAGCTCTTCTTTTGGTTTATTTAACCTGCAGGTACCTTAACTGGCCCATGCTGACCTGCAAAACATCCAATTCAAAGCTGAATTGAGAGAATTCCATCCAGAAATTTCTTCACGGCCATGTGTCGGTTGTGCATGGTTTTTTTGGCCCACAGTCGCGCATCGAGCGTACGTGCGCCAAAATTGCAATTTTGTTCTGTGCACCTGTGCCCAAAATCCTGTTTTGGTCTGCGCACAGGCGCTCAGTGCATCTCTGTCTACTCTGAGACCTGTACACCTGTGCAGAAAAATAGACATTGTAAGCTTGTTTGTGACTTGGAGAAGGCCCCTAGCCTTCTTAAAAATGATTTCATGCATGTTGTAATCTGCGCCACACTTATTTCCCTCTCCATGTAAAGGTATTACTCAAAACACATAGGCACTTAGGGGGTTTAAAATCATTATTTCCTCTTTTGCTTTCATTTTGCCACATGGATGGATTGCTTTGACTAAAAGTATAAGTTGGAATCATTTGTAATCAGATATAACTTTCATTGGGACCAGAAGTTGGATAACAATCGTTTAGTATGCTCTTCTCTCGCGCTTCAAAGTGACCTTGAGAATCAGAAAAAGGTTGTAGGACAATTTCATCTCCCTTAAAAACACTAAAACCTTTAGGAGAGGAAAACAACCCCCTTAGGACTCCTCTTAGTTTATTTTTCAAACACATCTCAAGACTGTAATGGGCCCATACATGCCCACATGCTACAAAGATAGGATAGTGTTGAAATTTACTTTCTTAGATTAAATCACTAAGGAAGTTTAAAGGTTTTGTAACGGGCCCATACATGCCCACATGATCACAATCTAGGATAATTTCAAAGATTTCTTATATTAAATCACAATAGGGAGTTAAAGGAATAGTAACGGACCCACATGTCCACATGCTATCTTCCTAGGGACTTTTGAATTATGCAAGGTTGTACCAAAGGCATTTAGTTAATTAGGTAATCAACACTTGTAAGGACCAAGCGACGTCCACATGCAGCAAGGTGGCACCTAAATCATTAAAACATTTGGCACACTTTCACTCACTCACACACAAAATTCACTTATCACTCACATAGTTTTCATCTCGAAACGTGGAGGTCAAAGTAAGTTTCCTCCAAAGGGATTCTGAAACACCCCACCCTTTTCTTGATGAAACTATCCACTCCCATTTAATTTCAACGAGATTGGCTCACACCCCCAATCTCTCAAACAACCACATCTAAATTTTTTCTAAAACCTAACTATGTTTTCCTCCATAGGAGGTTGCAAAAGAATTTTTTTAGTCTAGGTAGGATTTTGGGGATAGGCATCCAAATAACTCCTCGTTATCTGGTTCTCACATTTTCAAAACAATAGAAGTTGTCAAAATAGGGAACTGAAAATCCTCCAAGTCAAGTGTTCCTAACACCATAAGGCAGGGAGATACCCGTGAAGGGTTGAAGGCCGAGGTATGGTTGTTCTATGCATCCCCCCTTGAGGCACCCACCTCTTGGACGGGATCCATCCCATGACCCATTTCTTACACCGAAAATCTAAATGTCGCACTTTGACCGAGGTACCTAGTGACCAAATTTTAGGGCATCTACCCAGGTGGAAATTGTGGGCTGCAATTGCACCTTGATCGAATTTTGTGTGGCTATTGGGAAATATCACTAGCTCTTTCAGGATATTCCCCATTTACCCCTCATTATAACTGATTACTTCATCCTTCACTAGTTTCTCTTATGGTGACTTCAGACCCCACTGTTGAGTACTATTGGAAGGTCCAGTGCTATTTGAGAGGAAGGACGTTATGTATTTTAGGACACAAGCATTTGTTTTATTTGATCCCTCATGTGGAAAAAACCCACTTATCCACATATATGCTTCTTTTTCAAAATATTGTATGTATGATTCCATTTTGATTACATTTGATTTAGATATATATCGTGTAAAGTTCAAAAATTGCAACAAAAGGCTCTTGTTTATTTTGTTTCTCTCACCACCATCCACACACATCCACTCAGCTAGTCAGACATCATAGGGGACCCACATAAATCCCATCATTCCAGATGCTTGCTAAACCTCCCTCCTATTTTAGGGGGAGTTACTAGTCTTGCCAACTCATCGGTTCCACCTTCTCACACTCCTGTGAGTGCCACTGTCTTAGGATCATCTTTGCTTGGTTCCACCTTACTTGGGTCCACTTCCCAAGGTCCACCATCAACTCACTCTCCTTTACATAGAAGCGGGGGACCAACTTCCTCTCAAGGGGGAAGTACCAACCCACCTAGCCCCCCTCAAGGGTCAGGTTCACAGAACACTCACACCATGGCTGGAACTAATCCTCTGCCTCCACTCCAGATGCCATATTTGGCCTCTCTCAACATACCTGATTTAAGAAAACTCACAAATGATCCTATATTTCATGACCCCACATGACTTGTAATGCCTACCAAACTAACTTCAGACATCCCCAAGTTTGAAGGAAAGGCAGGGGATGACCCTGCCAACCATGTCATGACTTTCCACCTATGGTGCTATTCCAACAACATTATGGATGATTCCATTCGACTATGATTATTTCAATGCACACTCACTATCCCATCAGCCAAATGGTATGTAGGCACAAAATCGGGGTCCCATGCAACTTTCAAGTCCTTAGCCAAAGAATTTTTGACATTCTTCCAATTACCAATCCGCCATGACAATGGTATTGAACTACTCTCTAATTTCAAACAAACCTCTGCCATGCATATCGCTGATCACATTCACGAGTGGTGTCGACGATGTAGTTTGTGCAAAGTAGAAACCACCAAACAATAGTGTCTTGACTGGTTTCTCAGATCACTTATCTCTCTCCTTGGTAAAGATGTAGCTTCCACCTTCCCTCAATCATAAGAAGAAGCCATCAGTAAGGCTCAACAATATGAACTCATCTATTCAAAATCAAGGTACTTATACACAGTACTCCTTGACCTCCCAAAACCCATGCCATTCGGCCAAGACAAACTTGGGATGTCTCACTCAGTAGACGGATTGATTGGTAATACCATGCACCATAGTCCACAACCCCAACAACCACCAATGTATGGCACACCTCAATATCCGCCGACATATGGGAGAACCTCTTATTACCCTCCCCCCCCCTTATCAACAACCATACCCTATTGCTCTTCCCCCACCCACCAGTGGGCCATCGCTGACACCCCCAATACACCCACCAATCCCAACAAGTTTTGGTACCCCCTCTACCTTAGCTTATAATCTAAGTACTAGCAAAAACGCCATGCCTTCCTATGTACCTTACAGATCATTACCCCCACAGAATCTGTACTTTCCATTTCCTGGTCCTCGATAGCCCATGGCTCTCCCACACCCTCACGTTGGGGTGAATGTTTTTCAACCCTCTCCCCTTCAGCAATATCAAAATTTTGAACAACTGAATACGGAAAATCTGACCCATCAGTCGAATAATGACAAAAATAAAGGAAAAAATAGGAACAATAGCAACCTAGACCAAGGCGAGAATCACCCCCAATAGAACCAACCTACTGGGGGCAACCAGAATCAAGGGAATCAAAACCCCTAGGGGGCAATAACAACAGGCGTCAAGGGAAAAATAACAATAATCTGTGAACCAACTTCCCTTGTTCCCTTTGCAGTGAGTTCGGTCATTATACTCATCATTTACCACAAATCGATGATTTTAAATGGATGAAAGACTCAGGAAGTGTACCACATCCTCCAGTGCCACCTACCCCTTAGCAGGCCCCACAACAAGACATCCAACAACCTCCCCCAGCCGTGCTGCAGAATCCAATTCCACACCAGGGTGTGATGAACACCCAACAAGACATGCAACCTACCCCACCATAGTTAGGACAATACCTCAATCCAAACAATCCCACAGATCGTACTATCCTCCTCACTAATGAAGAAGAAATCCTTCTGCAAACATGTAGTTGTCAATACCGTGCACCCACTAAGTCTCCTCCCATTCCCCCAGAAAAAATCCGAGCATCAACGAGACCTCCATTGGTGATTCCTCACCCTAACTCTGAAACACCTCTTTGCATCCCTCACATCCCATTGCGTAGGAACATCCACAACCCCCAGGCTAGGGCAGCTCATAATTACAGTTTGGTCGATGACTTAGCAGAATCCCCGGTTGCCATGTCAGTCTTAGAAGTCCTTCAAACTTGTCCCAGTCAGTGGAAATCATTGCTTTCCTCCTTGGGGGAAGTCGACCCCGTGGATACTCAACTCATCACATTTGATCTCGACAGTGGAGAACCTCTCCTCCCTGCTCTAATCTCTTTTCAAATCCCAGTGAAAATTTGGAACATTACCGTTCATCGGTGCATCATCGATGAAGGCACATCCACATGCATCATGTCCAAGTCTATATGGAAGAAACTTGGTTCCCTCGAAATCATACCATCTGCCATTACCTTAAGAGATTATGATGAATGACCATCCTCTCCTGAAGGGCTCTTCCAAAATGTCCCTATAGAACTCGGGGGCAAGACCATTCTCATCGACATTGAATTTATCGATGCCCCACTCAATTATAATATCCTGTTTGGTCGTAACTACATGTATGCTATGAAGGAAGTTGCCTCTTCCGTCTTTTGAACCATGATGTTCCCCCATAAAGGGAAGATCATTACCATTGACCAAGTCTCACATTATGAGCCTAACCCTTCTGCCAACATCGATAACATTCTCCCTCTCATCAACACGAATTCTAAAGCATACCCACTCATCGAAATGGGTCCCATAATTTTCAAAGGCCTATAATTGTTAGGAACTTACCATGGTGCACCACCGCTCCTTCATCCTTCCAATCAGGTATGCGTTGTATTTTCCAACGGAACTGACATGGAGGATACCCTTTCTCCTAGGGAGGCTTCTATCATATCTGACGTCCCACTAGTCACAGAGATCCCCCCTCATGAGACTCCTGTGAACTCGTCGACTCCACCAGTTCACGATTTCACCTCTCCCCAAGTCCATATCCCAGTTTTGGAGACAGTTCCCCAAGCCATTACTCAAATCCCCTTCTTTTACCCTCCACCAGGCGTACAAGCTTTCCAAGTAGCCGCAACAATTACTCTCCCTAATATGGTGTTGGCAATTCCAGTTTGGTATTTACATCCACCAGAGGTGGTTCCTCAACCATCCCTTCCCCCCCAAACAGAAGGAATCCCAATGACAATTCCCATACTAACTTCGACCATACCCTCTACACCCCCACTCACTACCCACCCTGCCATAGCTAGGGGCAGGCAGAATAAGAAGGAGCCCACAGCTCCACTTCGCCCATGCGTCCAACCTCCTTGCGCACTATGTGAGAAATATGGACACCCAACCAACAAATGCCCATATCTACCTGAGTTACGTAACCTCATTCCCCTCAATCAAACACCATCACCGCTCGCCACTGTAGCAAGTACTGCCACTACCTCCCCTAACTCAAGTAGCAAAGGGCTATGAACCAAATTCGCTTGCACCATATGTTCCAAATATGGCCATTATACACACCATTGCCCAACACTACCTCACTTCCAGCAGACATTAGTCACAGTACGCCAAAGATTCCAACACGAACCCAAGCCAGCTACATCATCCCTACCAAACATCACTGACGTCCATTATGTCACGACTTCATTCAATGAATGTATGATATTCCCTTGCTCTCTATGTGGATCCTTAGATCATTTTACATACGAATGTCCTATGATAATTGAATACAGTATGATCATTGAATACATGCAACGCCAATCGACCCTGATTCAAACCCTTGTGCCCCCTACAGAATCGATGGTTGACCTTACCTCATCACTAGAGATTCTTCATATTATTTCTCCTAAACCAGGAACACTCCCTAGTCCTCCGTGGTTCTTGGATGACTTATACAAGGATTTACCCCCAAATCCCCCCAATTCTCCCATTCATTTCCCCATGGAAATTTTACATCCAACTACCACTAGCACTTCTTAGTACCTCGATATTTGGCTTATGTCATGTGAACCATCGCAATCTCATTACGTCATTCCCCCTGCTTCTTCATCACCAACGGACAACCACACGGTGACAGTCACCGATATCACTCTTTACGATCCCTTGTATTCCCACCAATTCCACTGTGACGAGGACATACTTGAGGAATTAACCACCCCCAACTACCCTTGGGATTCACTACACCACCGAGCGCTCTTCTTTCCATAGGAATCCTCTATGCCTCCTCACCAACACCCCATATACACAGTCGAAACCAAGGATTTTATCCCATTAGGGCATATCGACTGGTTCAACAATCCCATCCCTACCCATAATGCTTTTGAAGAAGGCAACATGGCCAATAATTCCCCTACCATCAAAATCAATATTTCTATCAAAAATGGCATCATCGAGAAGATCACCACCGACACTGCATGCACTCCTCAATAAATCACCACCTATAAAGTCCTCTTCCAAGAGTATCGAGATATTTTTTCCTGGCCTTACACAGAAATGCCTGGCCTTGATCCCTTTATCGTCAAACATCGCATCGACACCTAGCTTGATATCACACCGGTTCGCCAAAAACAATGACTACTGCACCCATCCAAAGCCGCGGCTATCAAAGCTGAGATCGACAAATTATGCACAGCTGGGTTCATCTACCCCATTACCTATACTTCATGGGTTTCCAACCCTGTACATGCTAACAAAAAATAGGGCACTATCTGTGTATGCATGGAATTTTGTGATTTCAATGACGCATGTCCCAAAGAAAACTTTCCAACGCCTTTCATCGGTCAAATTATCAATGACTGTGTAGGCCACAAGGCTCTATCCTTCATGGACGGTTTCTCTGGTTATAACCAAATTATGAGGTCACTGCAATTTATCACTGAAATTTCATCCGCAAATGGTTATAGGAATCCAACATTGTCAAACAATTATGAGGTCACCCATGGACTACAATTACCACAAAAGCATTTCCAAAATGTCCAAAACTATACAACCAGTGATAAAATTAAGGTGCGCTCTGACTACACAGGGCGTGCGCGGACATGCGTGATCCAGAAACACACGAAAATCGCACATGCGCATGATGCGCGACTGTGGTCACTAAAATTCACGCACATCTGAGAACGACACATTCATGAGAATTGTCGGCCTCCCAACCACTTCTGGTTCATCTTCCAAGTTGATTTGACACCCAAATATCGACTAAATCCAACTGGGTGGTTGGTCAAAGACCTAAAAATGCCCTAAATAACCTCTTTTCACACTCTAACTGGTTGCACAATACCTCAAAGTGGTGCTATAAAACAAGGCCATGGGTGCACTTCATTTTCAAGGAATTCATTTGCAAGGTTATGTTGCTGCTATTCTCTTGAGGAATCCTCTTTTCTCATCAAGAGTATACTAGCATCATTACATTAGGCAATCCATCTCACCGCTTAAGTGGATTAGCTTGGGATTCTTTCACCATTTATTTCAAAGTTGTAAGAAGAGATTAGTTGTGGGGGTCCAAGAGCCCTCCCTTAGAGGAAGAAGGGACCCAAAGTCCTCTTTCTTCTTGGTGTTTTCTTTCACTAATATAATCCTTGCCATTGGTGACATGAGTCTTATTGGTTTTTTTTTCTTATGTCCTTATGCTCAATAGTTTAGTTGTTCTTTTATTTCTTAGTTTATTTCTTATCTTAGTCTTTTATGTTTCTTTCTCTAACCCTTTCCTTTACAACTATCTTTCTTAGCTAACCCAACTAAGCTTGTAAGTACCTCTAGTTTTCTCATTTAGGTGACAAAAGAGGCACAATAGACCACATCTAGCAATTCTTTTTCTGTGACCGTATAATTAACTTCAGCTGGAGACAAATTTTTACTAACAAAGTAAATAGCATAGGGCATTTGATTTTCCCTTTGATCAAGAAATGCCCCAAGGGATGTGTCTGAGGCATCGGTACAGATATGAAAAGGAAGGGACCAATTTGGTCCTCTTAATACAGGGGTAGTTGACAATTTCTGTTTTAGAATTTCAAAAGATATTTGGCATCCATAATCCCACTTAAATTCAACTTCTTTACATAATAACTTGAATAAAGGGGTAGCTAGGATTGTAAAATTTGGAATGAATCTTCTATAGTAGCCAGGATGCCCTAAAAAGCTGTGAACTTCCTTTTGTGAGGAAGGTATTCTGATTTGTGTGATAATATAAATCTTTTCCAGATCAACTCTCATTCCAGAACCAGAGATGTGATGTCCCAAAACAATACCTTCGGTGAGCATCATTTTTGACTTTTCATTGCTTAAGGAAAGACTTGTTTCCTTACACCTAATCAAGAATTTTTCTAGACTGGTGAAAGCTTCCTGGAACTCTTTTCCATGGACTGTAAAGTCATCCATATAGACTTCCACGCAATCATTGGTCAAGTCAGAGAAAATGGCTAGGAAAACCCTTTGAAAAGTGGCTGGGGTATTGCAAAGTCCAAAAGGAAGAACCCTATAAGCATAGGTTCTCCATGGGCAGGTGAAAGTGGTCTTCTCTTGGTCTTCGAGTGCTATTTGTATTTGGTTATAACCACAAAACCCATCCAGGAACGAAAAATACTTCTTTCCGGACAAGGTATCCAACACCTGATCAATAAATGGTAAGGGAAAATAATCCCTATGGGTGGCTTTGTTCAGCTCCCGGAAGTCTACACATATTCTCCACTTACCATGTTTCTTGGGAACTATGACAAGTGGAGACACCCATTCACTATCTGAAATGGGGTATATGAGATTGGCTTGAAGGATTTTTTGCAATTGCTCTTTTAAAATATCTTTAAGGGATGGATTCATCCTTCGCTGAGCCTGTCTAACTGGTCTGATTTGGTCATTAGTGTAGATACGATGTGTGCATGTGTCAGGGTGAATGCCTTTCATGTCTGCATAATCCCATGCAAAGGCATCAAATTGTCTTTGGATCATTTCAATTACTTGCATCTTTTGTTCTGGTTCAACAATTTCAGTAGTTTCTTCCTTCTCTGAGGAAGCTGGTGATAAAGTATATAATTGAGTGATATCAGTGTGCCAAGTTTGTTGAAATTCAGAATTGAAAATGTGTGACAATTCTGCAAAAGACCTTGGGTATTCAATGCAATTTGTATCAACCAAAAATAAACTTAAGACTTGTTCATCCGTTTGTTCTTGCATTCCTCTTACTTGTTCAAGTGTTAATAGGGGTCTGATGCAATCTTCCTCTCCATAAGGGTTTTCTAACCAAACAGGTATTTCCTGTGTCGGTTGGGCAGGAGGGAAGAGAACAAGTTTTTGGCTATGTGTGCCATTGGATATGGTCATCTCACCAGACCGACAACTAATAGAGGCATCTGATGTGGCCATCCAAGGGAAGCCAAGAACCACAGGGTGCCCTAGTTTGGAGGATGATTTAGAATAGATGACTAAAATGTCTACTGGATATTCCCAAGAAGCTAGAGTGACTGTGACATCATCTAGACTTCCTGCAGGGCTAATGAATGACTTATCTACCAATTCTATCATGGTTTGGGTTGGTCTTAACTGGTTGATTTGGAGCTTTTGCATAGTTTCAAAAGGCATTACATTAATTGCTGCACCCAAATCAATGAGTGTGTTTTGTAAAGAAATACCATTAATTTCAATAGTGACTACTAGGTTTCCAGTGTCATTATATTTGTGTGGCATTTCAGAAATAAATTAAAATAATTGTCCCACCACCTGATCAAGGGGAGGTTCTTTCTTCTTCCTTCCTGGTTTCTTAATGCAAATATCCCTTATGATTTTGGCATATATGGGGATATCCTTAATGGCGTACAACAGAGGTATTTTTATACATATATTTCGTAATTCATCCTCTATATATCTGTGCAAGGGTGGGTCAGGTTTCTTCACTAATAGTATTTCGGGGTAGGGTGGGAGATTAAATTGTTGAGGTACTCGTACAGACTAATAAGTGATTGGAATAGAAGGGGAAGTCTCTTCTTCTACAGGGGTGGTTTGAGTGTTTTCTTCCTTAGAATGATTATCATTTTCTTCCTGAATTATTACTGCAGGATTTGATTGGTTTACAACTTTCCCCGATCGTAGTTGAATTTCATAGGTGGGAAAGGTTTGAAATTCTGTATTTTGCACCGGGTGGGTGGTTCGATTATTGGGGTTAGGGATTGGTTGGGTAGGGATTGCTGTTGGTTTCAAAGGGTTGTGGGCAGCTTGGTTTTGTGGTTGTTTGTAGTGTCCCCAAGGCCGAGCCCTGATGTAAACCATGATCTGAAAGAGATTGTAAATATGTGTTATAGGATGGTGAGCCAAGTTTTGTATAAGTTGGTAGGCTTATGTGTTTGATTAGGCCAAAGAGCCTAAGGGTTGAAGGCCAAGGGCCTAGATTTTGTATCTGTATGTATGCAGCACATCAATAAAATATAAACACCGCCAGGTGCAGACCGACCACGATGAATTTGTGATGGGGGACTGAGCGTCCATAGAGTGGGCAAGGGATTAAGGGCTCGAAGGTGGGAAAAATGGCTGAGTGTTGAGCCTAAGGGCTAAGCCAAGGAGGCTTAGGCTTGGAATAATATTTTAATATTATTTCCAAAAAGAGCCATGTGCATATTATTTTATCCTAAGTTCCTAGCAAGGGGGGGAACCTGCAAAGGGGATGCACGCTATGGGAATGCATGCAGTTCCCAGGGTGACAAGTGTCAACCCTGGTGCATGAAAATATAATCACTGAGATGAACCACGTGAAGGGGGTTTCTCCATTCGGACCCGAACCTCTGAGCGTGAACCCGTACGACCTCCACAGGAACACCTTGGTTCATCCTGGAAAGCCGAAAAGCCTGTGTTGACTTCTGAAATACCCTGGTAATCCTCCTGTCTGAACAGTTTGAACCTGTGTTGAACCTGCATGGATTGTTTGTCATGCATTCCCGAGAACCTGAGCGTGAGTCTATCCCATGTTGTCGGATTGAGGAATAAGAAGTGACCTGCCATTGTTGAACCAGTTAGAAAGCCCGTGTTCATTTTCCCGATTGGCTGATGTGGCCACGCAGTACTGGTCTGCGCGTGGCATACTGGCCAGAGTAAGCCTATGCTGAAGCTTGTGTATGACCTCTCTCCAAGTGAGGGAGGTGGTTGATGTTGGAAGAGGCAGGTTGTCAGGCCTGCGAGCAACTCTTTCCAGGTGAAAGAGTTTGTTGGGAAGTGTCTTCTTCCAAAAAGTGTCCAGCACCAGCTACGGGCTCTGAGACTTCCTGATCCGTCCTGTTGTCGAGACCCAGACGGGGAGGTTAGCACCGGTGGACTGTGTGTGTGAAGGTGTATACTCCCAGGTGGAACAGGCATGTGGGGAATGAGGGTCTGGTAGTAGTGGGTGTAAGATGGCATCTTTGGGAAGAATCCTTCTAGATATTTCTATGTTGTCTTCACTGTAACCTCAGCCTAGCCTAGGATTCCTTTCCTTGGGGTGGAGCTCGGTCCCATCTCGGGGGTGACCCACTGTTGAGCTGATGAACAATGCGGTCTAAGGCTGGGAGGTTCGTGGAAGGCCTGCACTTGGTTGGTGTTTTCTATAGCTGTTAAAAGATAAGTATTTGAATTATGCTTTGATCATTTTGTGCATGACTGGTTGTTTATGTATCATGTTTTCCGTCGTGTAAATGAATTATTGTTAAATGCCATGGAATGTTTAATTATAGCAGTAACGAGATACGTTTATTCGGAGAATTAAATGTATATATTTGCTTGAATGCATGTGGTTATACTGGACTGTGTTCATTAGTAAAAGTGTGTACAGAATATTACAAGAGCACGTTAAACCTCTTGGTTCTTCAAAAGGGTACACTACAAATTGGTATCAGAGCCAAGGTTTCAACACTGAGCCTAGATGGGATAGTGAAGCAGTCTTAGGACCGAGAATGCGAGGGGAAATTGAGTCGGGAGGACCAATTTCAGACCCTGGTTTGTTCCGAAGTGCCAAGGGGACACGTGACGATTTTTTATTAAGCTCAAGAGGTATAATAGTGCTATGAAACTACAACTAGTGTGGTCTATGGCCACGGACAGACAGGTCTCTACACCAATGGTTTTAGAACCATAGGATCTGTTTGGGAGGGAAGGTGAACCCTTGTAACCATCAGATATGGAGAATGTGCGCAAGGGTTAAAGCCTTTGGATATTGCACAGGGGATTGGAAAATCGCGATACGCGAAATTACGAATTAGTTAGAAAACAGTCTGAGCCATTAGATCTCAGTTTGAAAACTTGATAGTTGTTGGATCTGTCGGGAGATGCCTGAAGGTTAAACCTTAGTATTTAGGGGAAAAATCTCTGAATTAGCGAGAGAGAATCTGAGTCATCCGTCTAAGGAAGGACGTGTGTCGCGTGATCATCCAATTCAGAGATATGGACACCCGGACTCACATAGGTGAGCATTTTTTATCTTGCACCGGGCGAAGTCCCGAGATTGAATCAGGATCGTCCATTCGTTGTGGATGTGTGGCAGTAATCTAGGCAATCGGGGAAAGTCCCGATAGAAGATTCATCCATCTAAAATCGGGGTTCAGGGAATCGCGAACCTTGAGGACGTATATGTCTCAGCATTGGAAAAGTTTGAAACACCGATGGAGGGTTGGACCATTGAATGGTCAACCGTACGAGTGTATCGGAGAAAGAGCATATCGGGGTTCGGGGAATCGCGAACCCTGAGGACGTTTGTGTTTCGACTTTGGAAAGTCCGAAACCCCGATAGGAGGTATGACTGTGGTCGCGTAAGTAGAGGTCGTGTGAACCACGAGTCTAGCCCAGAGGGCTAACGGGAGTTAGAGCGCATCAGCATTTGGAAGCCCAAAGCGTCGAAAGGATCTGCACCATAGATCTGGGAAAAAAATATGACTGTTGGATTTTTCTTGGAATGGGTGTGGACACATGGAGATGTACCACGTACCAGTGGGTCGAGAAGAGAAGTGAGAGAGGTGCCACCCGATGATGTCATTGAAAGAGATGTGGATCCTCATGAACGTACCACATGACACAGTGGTGAGGGGCGACAACTGTGCTGTGGGCCCGGAGGATAAATTAATTTGTAATTTCATGGATTCGTGAGATAAGTGCATGGGAGCTTGACATTGAAACTCATGAAGTCGCGAAGTAGCTAGAATTAGAGGAGAAAAAGTCAACATCACTTCTCAGGGTTTCGTGAAAGGGAGGTGCCAGGGTTGGACGCCACAACTCACAAAGGTGCGAGTAGTGAAGAGTGATAACACTTAGACTTAGACCTAGACTACGGTCATGCGTAGCAGACCCTAGAGAGGAGAGAGCCATACCCTTGTCACATCTTGGGTATCGGCGTTTAGAGGAATGAGTCGAAGGTTTTCAACTCACGAACTCGCGAGATCGTGAGTTGCGAAAAGGGTGACTTGGATTTCGTATTTTTAACTGTCGGATCTTCGTGAACTGAGATTCTGAAGTTCCAAAGTCCCAGAAATTGCAAGAACCAAACGAGAGCTCAGAAAACTTAATTGAATCAAAATATCTTTTGTTCTTGTTTGTATTGGCTTATAAATGTTACAGATTGTTTTGAAGGTTTAATGGACTGACAAAATTTGAATTGAATTGCACAGTGCATGTGCAGAGTTCAACGAAAGTCAGGATTCCAGTTAACCAACGCTGAGTATGGAGTGGGGAAGAGTGCATATTACTCTTGAAATAGAAGATGAATGGGAAGGAAAGGATGTTAACCTGGGAATCGAAGGATCAAACTCCAATGGACATGGAAAGGAGATGGATAAGGAAGGGACACATAATGAAAATCCTTGAAGGATTGCAAAGAGAGGCCAAGGCTCGCCGAGATGATAGCCGAAAGCTCATGAAAGTCAGGGATCGACAGGGTGCATTAAACTTAAAATTTTTGAAGAGTCTGGAAAGAATAGAGAAGAAACTCGAGAAAGGAAGAGACTCCAGTACGACGGAGAGTCGCAGAACCCATGGGAGAAGAAGTAGGTTGAGGAGTGGTAGCCGACACCTTAGTCACTCCCAAAGACATTCTGACAGTAAGACACATAGTAGTTCAAGCCCGTCCCCTACCAGAAAACATCGGAAATCTGGAAGGGAGGAATTGAAAGGAGAGATGAACAAGATTAAGCCTCCAACATTTGATGGAGAACATAAGAAGGAGGAAGATGCCGAGACATGGTTGCTTGAAATGAAGAAATACTTCCAATTTCAAAATTATTCCGCCCGTGCAGAAGGAAGAATTGCAATGTACCAACTGAAAGGAAAAGCATCCATGTGGTGGGATCAGTTTGTGTAGTTGCAACACATCAGAGAGAAAGAGGTCACTTGGAAGGAATTTAAGAGGTATTTCGAGAAGAAATACCTGAATAAAAGATACTATGACAGAAAGATGAAGGAGTTCTTCGAACTCAAGTTCGGAAGTATGACCATTGATGATTATGAACGAAGTTTTCTGGAACTACTGATGTTCCATTCATCAAAGACGAGGCTGTTGAAATTCAGAGGTATCTGAGTGGACTGCCACCTTCCATTGGTGACAAGATTCAATACGATGATCCTAAGACCATGGAAGAAACCATAATAAGGGAGAAATTCCTATACGAACAACAAAGAGAAAAGCCTACTTTTCAGAAGGCTTGGGATGACCGGAAGAAGTTTAAGAAAGAACAGAGATAGAAGGGAAACATAACTCCCGTTTTTAGAAACCATCTTTAGGGACCGCCATCATTTAGAGAGCCGAGAATGACTGAAGAGAGACCACAAAGACAGAGACAGGTGCCCATTCAGTGTTGGGGCTGTCAAGGAAACCACAAGTACAGAGATTGTCCCCATAAAAATGGTAAGGCAAGAACTGTACATACTGTTTAGCAAGATGAAACAGTGGAGGATATGGGGACCAGAATGCCAAGGATCTATGCAGCCCTGGACAATAAGCAAGCGAAATTTCAATCGCACATGATTGAAGTGGAAGGTATGATTAACAACCGACCACTTATTATTTTGATTGATTCATGAGATAGCCATAGTTATATAGATCCTAGAGTGGTGGAAAGTTTGCATCTAATGAGAAGCAAACATGAGAAGTCTTGGTTAGTGCAGTTGGCCACAGGAACCAAAAGGAAGGTCACTGAATTGGTTAAGTCTTGTTCATTGGACATGAAAGGAATGAACACTAAGGTTGAACTAAACATTCTGCCTTTAGGCTCATATGATTGCCTAATTGGGATGGACTGGTTGGACCAGCACCATGCCCTTCTAGATTTCTGCAACAAGAGGTTCACATGTCTGGACGAAGAGGGAAATTAGGTAACAGTCCAAGGAATTCCCAGAGACGTGGCTGTTAGAGAAATCTCAGCCATGCAGCTGAAGAAATGTTACCAGAAAGGTTGTAAATTATTTGCAACCCAGGTGGAAGAAGCGTTCCAAAATGTGGTCTTCAATCTAGAAGACCACAGGGTGCTCAAAGAGTTTAAGGATGTGTTTCAGGAGGTGCTTGGACTACCTCTGAAGAGGGACATCAAGTTTTCTATAAATCTGATGCCTGGAGCAGTTCCAGTTTCAAAGGATCCTTATAGAATGAGCACACCAGAGCTGAAAGAGTTGCAATTGCAGCTCGAAGAACTACTAAAGAAAGGTTACATTCACCCTAGTGTGTCACCGTGGGGAGCCCCAGTCCTATTTATGAAGAAGAAAGATGGGACGATGAGGTTGTGCATTGACTTTTGGAAGTTGAATAAAGTCACTGTCAAGAACAAATATCCTTTGCCAAGGATTGATGATCTTTTCGATCAGTTGAGGGATGCGAAAATATTTTCGAAAATAGACCTCATATCCAGATATCACCAAGTGAGAATAAAATATGAGGACATCAGCAAGACCACCTTTAGAACAAGGTACAATCATTATGAGTTTACAATGGTTCCGTTTGGACTTTCCAACGCACCTGCTGTCTTCATGTGCTTAATGAATGGAGTGTTCAAAAATTATCTGGACAAGTTTGTCATAGTCTTCTTGGATGATATCTTGGTGTATTCCAAGACAGAGGCAGAGCATGAACAACACCTTTGAATGGTGCTACAGGTGTTGAGAGAACACCAACTATATGCAAAATTGAGCAAGTGCTCATTTTACCAAAAGAAGATCCATTACTTGGGACATATTATATCTAAAGAAGGGATCACTGTGGATCCTAAGAAGGTACAGGCCATTCAAGAATGGCCAACACCAAGGAATGTAACAGAATTTAGATCCTTTATGGGTCTGGCAGGCTATTATAGGAGGTTCATAGCTGGATTTTCAAGGATAGCTCATGCTATCACTTCCTTGCAAAGGAAGGGGAAGAAGTTCCAGTGGACTGAAGAATGCGAGAGCAGCTTCCAACGCTTGAAGCAGCTGCTCACTAGTGCTCCAATCCTAAAGATTGCAGATCCAAATAAGGATTACATAGTGTGCACAGATGCGTGTAAGGAGGGGCTGGGAGGAGTTCTCAGCCAAGAGGGATTTGTAATTTTTTATGAATCCCAAAAGCTGAAAGAGCATGAAAATAATTATGCCACTCATGATTTAGAGCTGGCAGCAGCTGTCCACGAATTGAGGAAATGGAGACATTACCTCATGGGCAAGAGATTTGAATTAATAACAGATCACAATGGACTGAAATATTTATTTGATCAGTCGATCTTAAATACCAGACAAATTAGATGGATGGAATTTTTGTGTGAATATGACTGTGATATCAGGTATATTAAAGGGAAAGACAATAAGGTGGATAATGCACTCAGCAGAAAAGTGCATGAATTACATGCTATATCCATTAGCATGTATAAAGCTGAGTTGAAAGACAGAATTATGGAGGCTGCAAGTGCTGATTTGCAGTACAGAAATCTTGTAGCAAAGCTACAACAGCATGAAAGACCACAGATCGAGAAAGGTTATGCCTTGGGAACTGATGGTCTACTTCTGTATAAGAATATAGTATATGTACCCAATGATTGAGAGTTGAAGGTGGAAATTCTAAAGGATATGCATAACGTGGCTTATGCTGGACATCCTGGATATTAGAAGACTGTGGCAGCAGTCAAAAGCCATTATTTTTGGTCGGGTTTAAAGAAAGAAATTGCTGAATACATCTCCAGATGTATGGAGTGCCAGAAGGTTAAGGATGAACATAGGCACCTAGCAGGGTTGCTGCAACATTTACCTATTCCTGAGTGGAAATGGGATGTGGTAACAATGGATTTTATCACAGGATTTCCCAGAACAAGCAAGAAGCATGATTCAATCATGGTGGTGGTGGACAAGCTTACTAAAGCTGCCCATTTTATTCCGTTGAAAACCACCCACAGAGCAGCAGATGTTGCTGACATCTTTTTAAAAGAAGTTGCACTCTTGCATGGAATTCCTAAGACAATTGTGTCTGATAGGGACCCAAAATTCACTTCAAATTTCTGGAAAGGATTGTTCAAAGGATTCAGAACGAATCTGAACTTTAGTACAGCGTATCATCCCGAGTGTGATGGACAGATAGAGAGAGTGAACAGAGTAATCGAAGACATGCTGAGAATGTATGCGATGGATAAACCATCAAGGTGGGAATATTACCTACATTTGGTAGAATTTGCCTACAATAATGGGTATCATGCATCACTGAAGATGAGCCCATTCGAAGCACTTTATGGAAGAAAGTGCAACACTCCAGTGAGATGGGATAATCTAGCTGACATGGTAGTAATTGGACCCGAACTACTCAAAGAGATGGAAGATCAAATGATAAAAATCAAACAGAATTTGAAAGCTGCCCATGATAGGCAGAAAAGTTACGCTGATAGTAATAGAACCCATAGAGAATTCAAAGTGGGTGACCATGTTTTCCTGAAAGTGAAAACTAATAGGAGTTCCCTGAAATTGGGAAGTTGCGCCAAGTTGGCAGCAAGATTCTGTGGGCCATTTGAGATCCTAGAAAGGATTGGGCCGGTTGCATACATGCTTGCATTACCTGCATCTATGACTGTACATAATGTGTTTCATGTTTCACTACTTAAGAAATATGTACCTGATGCTAATCATGTTATTGATTGGACTTTGATTTAGGTGGAACCAGAAGGTGTCTTGCAAGTGCATCCTGTGCGCATATTGGACAGGAAAAGCAAACAGCACCAGAATCGAGCTATAGAGCTTGTAAAGGTCCAGTGGACCTGGTACGGTCCTGAGGACACGACATGGGAGCATGAAGATATTATGTGAGCAGAGTAC
>ML784746.1:37395-47625 GCA_009831015.1 Picea engelmannii | reverse complement strand
TAGCTACCTTTGGAAGTCATTACTTCCCTTGAACAATAACTATTGATTATTTCTCATATATTGTGCATGGCATATTGTGGTGTATTTGTATAACTCTTATACTATTGTTCATTGCTCATTAGATATAGTTGAATGGTTTAATTATAAGTTGAAAAATGTTTTAAGTTGTACTCGATACTGATTCACCCCCCTCTCAATATCAACATTGGCACGGTCCCATAGGCCATCACCCAAATACCCTTATCCTCCCCTAGGAGTAATAGGATACCAAATTGTTGTCACCCTTACCTTACCTAATATTGTCATAGCCATCCCTATATGGTATCTAGAACCACCAGCTATGGTACCATTTTTGTCTCTCCCACCTCAACTTGTGGTCCCATTATCTCAATTAGTGGCTCATCCACCCACTTACCCAAACTGTCACACATTTGGGGGAAATATTACCACCACAAGAGACACTAATCCTCACAATGGGGGAATCACTGCTAACCAACTAGGCACGTGGAAGAAGAAGGAAACTATCCTCCCTTCCCCACCATGCATCCTGTTAGCACTTTGTAAATTTTGTCCGACTGTTAGAAAAATGACAGAGGTAATTGTTTCAACAAACTTTAGGTTGGATTATGACCCTTCCAACCAGAGAGGTCTCTCTTGGGCATACAATCATTTGGGATACTCAAAAATATTTTGCAATGTGTGCACAAAGGTCAGATTCTTCCATGGTATAAAATTTAAAGGTGGTAGGACAAAACATAAGAGCAGGGCCATTAGGAAATAGGGTCCATTCCTAAAATGTGTGAAGAGTTATAAGCTATGTATTTCCAGAGGGAACATAGGAAAAATAGGTATGATGTTCAACCAAATAAGTAATATGAGATGGTAGAGGAAAAGAAAGGAAAGACTACTATCATGAAGAGGCGTCTAATAGAGGGATAATCTCTTGGTATATCATTAGAAGAGGAAACATGAGGGTTGGCTACTGCATGCAGAACACCAATCAAGAGTGAAGTATGAACCAACAACCAAAAACACATAAGAAGTATAATTGATGTGAGAAGGAGCACCAACAAGATGAATTCATTCTATTACTTAAGGATTATTACTAGCAGCAAAACACATTGAACATCAACACTATGATGAATCTCAACTATCTAAGAAAATCTTATCTTCTTATATTAAAATTCATAAGAAATTACAAATTTCTCCTGCTACGAGGGAAGGCCCCTCTACGGTAATTCCAACCTTTTATTCATCTTTTTGATAGTATATATAGATAAATTACATAGGGAATTCAAAATAGATCATATTCCCCAAGATTCCAAAAATAGACATTGGTGACAGAGGGTGCAACATGCCAAAGACAAACTCCTACTTTCTAGGGAGCGTTATAAACAAAAATTGACATATTTGAGATTTTTACCTTGAATTCCACTTGTCTGTATCATCACAAAATTTCCTGAAACATATTTGATTTAGCTTGAAATCTATTTCAGGATTGCAATCTCTTCCTTTAAAGTATCAAGCCAATCAGGCTAGTTTTCTCCAATACCTTCAACCACTTCAACTTTAACCTCTTTCTTTCGTCGCTTTCTCCTTTTACCCTTGCTAACTTTCTTGTGGTATCCATATGCGTACCCATTGATGATCAAACCCTTAATGATATGATTTAATAGAATTTCTTCACCTAACCCTGGTTCATCTTCAGACTTTGTGTGAAAGTTTGTTTCTAGTATTCGAACATCAAGCTTTTCTTTCTTCTTCATTGATAATTTTTCCAGATTATTTGAATATCCTAATTCCGTGAAGGCTGCTAGATCTGTCTTCTCCATTTCCTCTGGTTTGTCCCGAAGCATGAGCTTATCTCCCTTAGCTATACAAGAATTAGACGAATGATTCATTTTTTGGTTAACCCATTCTGTAATAAAATGCTAATCTCCCAAAACGGAGTAATGTCACCCATGCTTTGAATGACAATCATAATTGAATGCCAATCATGGGCTACTGACAAAATTCCTTGCAGGGATAACAAATTATCATGTTCGACTGTTGATTTAAAATGATGAGCCTTCGAATTAGTTTTTTTGCGACACTCACCTGGTATAGCACGGATGAAAAGTACCCAAACAAATATCTTTGAGATGATTTGACTGGATATCAACTTTCCCTTTCCACATGTGACCCTTGGATTTGACACATTCAATGATATTTTGACACATAATATTGGGGTGTGATCAAGCGATTTCGAGATCATCCTCTTTTCCCCTCGATATGCATCCAGTGGTGCCACGTGCCCTCGAGATGAAACCATGGTATTCTTATCGGCCCACCTTCAAAATATTAACCTACGTGCTAGTTCTTAGCCTGATATATCCATGGCCGTTGATCTGTGGCGTCCACGATCCATGACCCACCGGGTCCCATCAAATTCACATTTCTGCTAGACTTAGCCGCATCCGCTAAATATGGCATCGTCCTCTAGTTTGTTGCACTTCTACACCAATTTTCCTTCTTTCTAAGTCCCGAGATTTGGATTCCATACAAAATTGTTATAGTGATAACATATAGGCTCCAACTGGGGATGTTATTCTCCTTGTGAGGTAGCAAAGAATAGTAGACCTTGTGCCTTATCTATTGGGATTCTCTCACAATAGGTGCATATAATACTTTGACTTGTTACCAATGTTCATTGACAACCACAATCTACACACTACTCTCACTTAGAGGTTGAATGCTTTATTTGGAAACCTAAACTTGAAAATTCTTGATCTACAAGCTTATTGGCACCTACCTACCCTAACTGCTGAAATGAAATTCCAATCAAGTGAAATCACAATGCCAATGTAGCCATGCCAACATCTTATCCACCGCTTGTTTACTTTTCACATGCTTGCTCCAAATCTTGTTCACCAATAAATCATTTGAGAAGTTATATATGAATTCAGATCTTAGAATTTCAAAATTATTGGGGTTGTTTACTGTTTTTAGCAAAATTGCAAATGGATCTTCTAAGACATTCAAAAAACAACAATCATATTTCACCCCTTCCACTGGATTCTTTTTTTCACGTGTTTTAACATGTTGATTGCCATCAAGATGCTGAAAAATCTGCTGAGACTGCTAAAAATAACAATCTTCTGAATTAGAAAATAGTGTTGGTTGAAATGAAACCCCTAGTATAAAGAAATCCATATCCAATAATGACATTGATTTGTCATATCTTTATCTCTAAGATTACAACCCATCATAATATGTACATCTTGAGTGTTAAAACTTTCTATATAACATGCCACGGGGTCATGAAAGACATGAGAAAATATCTCTTTTCGATGAACCAAAACAGAAGGACAAGCCATCTTCACAAGTGTTGTCTTTCTTTGCTCTTCTTCTTCAGTCTTAGAACTATAATTTTCAAAGGAATCAAGTAAAACAACTGCTTCCTTGTGATATTTCTGCATTTTTGATTGAGTCATGGCATACACTATTTTATTGCTTCCCTGCAAATTTATGTTATCTGTTTGTTCATTTTTCAAAGTCTCCCCAGATGGGGTCTTAGAGCCTTCATATGCATCTAGGCCACTTAGAATATGAACAACTACATCATTCACAGGGGAAGAAAGACAACTTTGAAATACTTAGTTTTCCTGGAAATCTAGTTGAATATCCTCATCAATTTCAGAAGAAGGCAAACAACTTTGAACAAAAATGCTTTTACCAGCTTCCTCTGTTGGATTGTGATTGAATCTCAACAATTTAAAGGAAGAGAAACATAATGGAAGATATCTTTCATTTGCAAGTCTATTTCTTTCTTCAAATTCAATGTCATACCTGTAGGGTTTCTGATCTGAAACATTATTGACATTTTGTTTGAGCACTTTGAAAGAAGAAAAGCATAATGGCACGGTTCTTACTTCTGATTTAGAAATTTCTTCATTTCCTTCATTTCTTTCACATGCACATTTTTCCATTTCTTTAGGTTGTTGAGCATACTTATTTTCAGATTCTTCTTTGACCAATCACTACAATTCCTTGTCAAATTGTTTTAGTGAATCAATGTGATTTGGCATCAACACACATTCCTTTGTCTCAATGATGATTTTGGCATTTTATTTCAATAATTTAAATGAAGAAAAAAATAAAGGCAAATAATTTCCTTCAACCGTTTTAGTACCTTCATCTTTGTAACTGTGACATGTAGGCTGGTGGATCTCACTACACTGTTGAAAAGGTACATTTTCAGGGAGAGGACACGAAACTGGTTGTTATAAGAAGTCAACATCATAATAACCATAATATATAGGCAAATCGGAAACATCTGCAACGTCATCTAGCAAGAAAAAACTTGGAGCATCAACCTGCTTCTCAACAAGCTAATTTGCAAATTCATCTTCTTGACTATCTACAAATGAATATATGAAACAATCGACTTCATTCTTATCATGGGATGGATCAAAAACTACATAAGTTCCCTCTCTTTGAATAATTGGAATATAATCCTTTTCAAAATCATTAGCATTTAAAACTTCAAGAGGACCTATGATGTTATCAATTTTACGCTCCAGATTCCAGTCAACTATTTTCTGTTCATACCCATTTTCATGTACTAGAGAACCCAACCCCTCATTTTGAATCTGTTCACATGCCAGGATATTATGTTTAATCTCCTGAGCATCATTAAATATTTTCTGTAAGGTTTTAGGTCTTCTCTCCATTAGGAGGAAATACAAATCTGGGTGAAGAGTAGTGGCATACTCGAGCATGGAAACAACTTTAGTGGGTTGAATTTATTTGGGAAGATCATAATAAATATTGGAAAACCTTCTACTGAATGTGGAAATAGTCTCATTGCTTTTCCCTTTCAAGGCATAGAATTATGTAAGATGTAGGTCCAGATTTGTTTCTTGCCCTAAAACTTCCAAAAAACACTCTTCAATTCTTCCCATGAGCCAATTGTCTTTGGTTGAAAATGTTTAAACCATTTTTTGGTATATCCTTTCAAGGATTGAGAGAAATCCCTCATAGAAACATCGTCATGGTAAATCTCAAAGAAATCTATAAAATGGTCAAAATCTTGGAGGTGTTTTTCAGCTGTGATGTCACCAAGTTCCCCATCAAACACAGGTAGGTACTCATAGTGCTTTGAAGGAAAATCATGAAGGATGTGAGACAATTTTAAGGTTCTATATCTATGTTTGGTTTTGGAGATTGTAGGATCAAGTACATGCGGTGAAATATTAGTCTTGGCTTGATGAGGCTCATCAACTTGGTCATGTTTGTCACATGGCTTAGATGGGAGATTTTGATAAAAAATAATGTTAAAATAAGGAAATCTATGTATAACTTTTAGAGGAGGATATACAATTTCAGGATTATCATGCTCATCATTTGAATGTAGCAGGTAAATAAAATTTGCTTAGCATTTTTAGGAAAGGACAAAAGGTAATTAATAACAAGAAATATTGTCTTGGAAAAAACTCAACTTCAGGTACTTGTTTTCTCCCATGATATCCTTTCATACCTTTTTCAATGGGTCTCATCTTCCAGTGGAGTCTTTGAATCACATTTAAAGCTTGAGTGGAGTTGCCAATAAAATATTCATGCTACTGAGTCATTGGGCAGTGGAGTCATCGTAAAAATTTTGAATTCTGGATTCTTGAAAATGGAGTTGCCAGGTGAATGATATACAAACTTTCTGTGTCTGAATACTTTTCACCATTAGTAGTCATATTTGAACTTTGTCATTTCTCCCAGGGAATATTTCTCCTTCGGTCCCCAACAATGGTGCCAAAATGTTAGCACTCTATAAATTTTGTCCGGTTGATAGAAAAACGACAGAGGTAACTGTTTCAACCAACTTTAGGTTGGATTATGACCCTTCCAACTAGAGAGGGATCTCTCGGGCATACAATCATTTTGGATACTCAAAAGTATTTTCCAATGTGTGCGTAGAGGTGATATTCTGCCATGGTATACAATTTAAAGGTGGTAGGACAAAATAGAAGAGTAGGGACATTGGGAAATGGGGTTCATTCCTGAAACGTATGAAGAGTTATAAGATATGTATTTCCAGAGGGAACAAAGGAAAAATAGGTATGATGTTCAGCCAAATAAGTAATATGATATGGCAGAGGAAAAGAAAGGAAAGACTACTATCAGCAAGAGGCGTCTAATAGAGGGGAAATATCTTGGTATAATGTTAGAAGAGGAAACATGAGGGTTGGATACTACAAGCAGAGAAACAATCAAGAGTGAAGTCTGAACAATAAACCAAAAACACATAACAAGTATAATCTATGTGAGAAGGATCACCAACAAGATGAATTCCTTCTATTACTTAAGGATTATTACTAGTAGAAAAACACATTCATGAATATTAAATACAGGAAAACACATTGAAAATCAACACCGTGATGAATCTTGGATATCTAAGAAAATCTTATCTACTTATACTAAAATTCATAAGAAATTACAAAGTTCTCCTGCTACAAGGGCAGGCTCCTCTTCGGTAAGTCCAACATTTTATTCATCTTTTTGATAGTATATATAGATAAATTACATAGGGAATTCAAAATGGATCATCTTCCCCAAGATTCCAAAAATAAACATTGGTGACAGAGGGTGTAACGTGCCAAAGTTGAACTCCTACTTTTTAGGGAGTGTTATAAACAAAAAATGACATATTTGAGATTTTTACCCTGAATGCCACTTGTCTGTATCATCACAAAATTCCCTGAAAGATACTTAATTTAGCTTGAAATCTATTTCAGGTTTGCAATCTCTTCCTTTAAAGTATCAAGCCAATCAGGTTGGTTTTCTCCAATACCTTCAACCACTTCAACTTTAACCTCTTTCTTCCATCTCTTGCTCCTTTTACCCTTGCCAGCTTTCATGTGGTATCCGTCTGTGTACCCATTGATGATCAAATCCTTCATGATATGATTTAATCAGATTTGTTCACCTGACCTTGGTTCATCTTCATACTTTGTGTGAAATTTTGTTGCCAGTATTCAGACAACAATCTTTTCTTTCTTCTTCATTGATAATTTTGTTATATTATTTGAATATCCCAGTTCGATGAAGGCCGTTGGATCTATCTTATCCATTTCCTTTAGTTTGTCTGAAAGCATGATCTTATCTCCCTTAGTTGTACAAGAATTAGACGAATGATTCATTTTGCGGCTACCCCATTCTATGATAAAATGTTAATTGCCCAAAACAGAGTGATGTCACCCATGCTTTGAATGACAATTGTCATTGAATGCCAATCATGGGATGCTGATGAAATTACTTGTAGGGATAATGAATTATCACATTCAGCTGTTGATTTCAAATGATGAGCCTTCGAATCAGTTTTTTGGCAGCACTCACTTGGTATTGCATAGACGAAAAGTACCCAAACAAGTGTCTTCGAGATGATTTTACTAGCCATCAAATTTCCCTTTCCACATGTGACTTGACACATTCAATGATATTTTGACACATGATATCAGGGTGTGATCGAGCGGTTTCGAGCTCATCCTCTTTTCCCCTCGATATGCATATGGTGGCGCCACGTGCCCTCGATATGAAACCATGGTATTCTTATTGGCCCACCTTCAAAAGATTAACCTACATGATAGTTCTTATCCCGATATGCTCCACGACCGTTGATCTACTACCTCCATGATCCATGACCCCCCGGGTCCCATCAACTTCACATTTCCAGTAGACTTAGCCTCGTCTACTAAATATGGTGTCGTCCTCTAGTTTGTCACACTTCTACACTGAATTTATTTCTTGCTAAGTCCCGAGATTTGGATTTCATACAAAATTGTTATAGTGATAACACATCCCACCTCCATGCACACTATGTAACATTTTTGGACACCCTACCAATCTATATCCCTCCTTTCCTGAATTACAGAACCTCATTCTGACCCACATAACGACACCATTTTTACCTGCACTAGTCATTACACCAGCTCGCATAGAACCATCCTCTTCCTAACACAAAAATATGAGGACTAATTATACTTGTGCTATATTCTCAGAATATGGAAATTATACTCACCACTATCCAACCCTCCCTCAGTTTCAGGATACCCTAGCCACAGTGCGTCAAACCACATTTCCCAAATATTCCCCATCAATAATTACTGACATTCATTATGTTTCTATGTCAGTAAACAAATGCATGAGATGGATCATGACCACGTCACCTTCACAATGGTACCCTCTACAACTCATTCCATTTCGACACCCTAGGGGCCCCTCCTCGCACCCTAGGAATAGGTACAAATCATTCTTAAAAAAAAATTCTCAAATAACTATCATATGTGCTTCATTTTAAGATATCTTTCACTATGGGTATCCAATTTTGTATGTGAAGGTACTCATAAACAACCTCCTCCAAAACTTCAACCTTGGCCACCCTATGGCCCCTTTAGGTATACATTCTGAATTGGCATGCACTTTCACCCTCTATAAGCAACTGCATATCCCAGTTATACCCCTTGATATTTATTTGTAGGATATACACACTCGGCTATATGGTACCATCACCTCCATTACATTCATGTACCATCAAATGGTAGCATCCTCACCTCCATGAGTTGTCCCACATATATTCCCCCCTTGGAAAATTGACACTCATGCTGCTCATTCCCCTAGGATTGGGAGTTCTCATAGTTTTCCATTTCTAAGACCGAACCTCATAATTCTTCTCATCATACTGCTAAACCTTCCCATTTTGGACTCCTCGATCCCATGGTTCTAGTTACATTCAATGCGCTCCCACATTATCATTAGCCCTCCATTCCATTAAACATCACTTGACCATTTTCAAGTTCATCTTCCACTCATCTACCCAATACAAAAACTTACCAATGGGCCCCCCACCCTACATTAGTCAGTCCTATTGTTCATGTGCCCCAACAAGGCCAAGCCATCATTCACTGGGGTACCCATTTCTTTATATGTGTGTTCAAACCCAATCATTATTTATTTCATTCAATAATTATATAAAGTTCCTTTGCATTTTTCAGCAAGTACATAAGTTTTTTCCATCATAGTCGACGATGTTTTTTTCCTTGGTAGATGTTGATGGGAATATGTGAACTCTCATCAATTGGAAGGGAGAGTCTGGTCTGAGGTTTTCTAAGTAACTTAAGTCATTTGAAGTAACTCAACTTGACGGGTTTAACGACTTTGTTGGTCGATCAGGGGATCTAATCTAAGCTACGAAAAAAATATCAAAATAACTAACTATTCATTAACAAAGACCTATTATGTACATTTACTATTCATACATTTTATATACAGAATAAACATGTACAAGGTTTTCAAGAAACCTTGTAAAACTAAAGATTTAAAGAGAGAACCAAATCCCAAGAAAAATTATAATTTAAGTAAAAAAAATACTATTCTACAAATCTCTTCTAAATTTAAATTAAAAGGGTATGAATGTAAATAATAACAATCCTTAGTTTTGCATGAGAAAATCATCTAAACTTGTAAATGATGATTTAAATTAACAAAATAACTTTACTAAGCTATTTACTGGGTAGTGATGAAGATGGAATCTTTTGATAGTGCCTTCTCGTGTAAATATTACTCTAGCAACCAATCTGTTAAGAGAAACTTAGGGAGAACGGCTACATAATACTATAATGAAACTTGAAGAAAATCACTTCAATAGATAATTGAAATATGATTTTAGTTACAGAAAGGAAAACTTAATTAATTTGATCCTTATGAGGACGGATACTCATTTATTCATTAGGAAGATAATCACGATGGACAAAAAAATCATAACACACACATAATGTACAAAGAAATTTGATACATTTTTATACTTGTATTAAAATGACACAATCATAAAGACCATAATCAATTGGGATAATAGACTAAATAAAATAATAGAAATAACTTGAACAGATATCCAAACAATAATAATACATTCATAAATGCAAGAAAAATAAAGGATTTTACAAATACATCATTAGTGCTAAGAACATAAAACATATAATATATTTAAAACAAAATGACATTACTCACAGGACAAAACCCATTAAGCAAAGCAGAATTTCATATATTTCTTCAATACTAGCACTGACCCATTATCCCAAAACTCAAAACATGTCCTTGACTCCAAAATCCATGAGTATTTAAACAAAATATGGATTTCCTCTCATATCAACATGAAAGGGACAAATCCTCCAAAAATAGTGAAGTTATTCTTACAATATAAAA
>ML784746.1:13131-24002 GCA_009831015.1 Picea engelmannii | reverse complement strand
CGAAGAGTCAAAAAGGCCGAAGTCCTGGAGCAGAGGATAGTCGTTGGATTAAAGAGGAAAGATGTCAAAAAATCTTCCATTTCAGAAGATATCTAGTCAGAAGAAACGAGAAGTTGAGATTTGAAATATCCAGAGTCTGGAGATCTAGAGGAGATCTCGACCGTTAATCTATGAAAGACATGTGTTAATAGATCTTCCACTCCAGAAGATTGGCATACTGAGGAAAGCAGGGTTTGATATTTGAAACTCCTGGAGCCTGGATCATGAAGTAAATCACAACCGTCGATTTAAGAAGGTTAGATCTGATCCGTTAGTTTAGGAGTAGTGTCAAGATTGTGAGATCAACAGTCTCGTTGCATTGCAGGGATTGAAGGTGCATGAACTTTAAAAAGTTGAAGATGGGCCACAATCGAAACCATGGTTTTGGAGAAAGGAAACATGGAGGCTCGAGGTAAATTGTAGGGTGCAACTTATCTTTTTTCAAACCACCTTTGGATGCGCTTGCAATCGCGTGGTCACATGAGTTCATCGCCCAAGGTCATATCGAAAGAAGGATCTAGTACTGGCTAGACCAATATTGCGAAGCACCTTTTGAATAGGCATATGGACACTATCTATGGTCATGTGAAGGAAGGGTCTTAGAAGCCAAAGAATAAAAAAATGACTGACTGCAACTGGCAGAGAAGACCAAGAATTGAAACTTCCAGAGAAGCCAAAGAATCTCAGGATAACAACCGCTAGTGATGAACAGGTTCAGGATAACTGCCAGAGAAGCCAAAGAATCTTGGGATAAAGACCACTGATGATGAACATACACAACA
Organism: Picea engelmannii; assembly: GCA_009831015.1. Taxonomy (NCBI): domain Eukaryota; kingdom Viridiplantae; phylum Streptophyta; class Pinopsida; order Pinales; family Pinaceae; genus Picea; species Picea engelmannii. The sequence continues at coordinate 23,181 of ML784746.1, read as the reverse complement.
TAACCGCTAGGGAAGACAAAGAGTTTGAATGATGATCAGGTAGAGGACTCGAGGTGAGAAAGACATGCAGAACAAAGAAAACAATGTGTTTTTTCGATAGTTATGCATGTGGGTAGAATGTGACTGTGTAAATGACCTGAACTGGAGATTAGAGGTGCAACGTATAACATGTAGAGACAACATAGAGTATAAATAAAGAAGAGAATATGAATAGATTTATCAGACTACGCAGCAAGAGAAAGAGCAGAGTATAGAAGTGGAATAGAGTAATAGAAGCTGGAAGAGGCAGTGGAGACATGGAGCTGTAACAGACCATATCAGAGATAGAGCAAGTAAGTAAAGTTTTTTAAGATTCAATCACGGTGGTAGGGTGGTTCTAGGGACGATTGTAGCCCTCTAAATTCTAGTTGGTGCTAGAAGATATTCTAGGAGTTGGTGCTTCCATATAGTGTGTGTTAGAGAAACCTGGGAGTTGGTGCTTCCATCTAGTTGGTGCTAGAGAAATATGAGAGTTTTTTCTCTCTCCAAGTTGTAGCTTGCTATCAAAGGTTGTAGACTCATATTTGATTTGGAGCTCAAGGAATGTGATATACATGAAAGTTGGAGCTTGATTGACACCCTAAGAAGAAGAGGTTATCACCCTTATGGGCTTCCTCATGAAAATCAATGTCTTTGTGTATTCTGTGTGATTGATCAAATATTGTATATCTATGCATGTTAAGTTATCAACAACACATTAAATAATAATCTAGAAAGAATCATAAAACAACAAGAAAATTTTCAAGCTTATATACATAACTGATTCACCCCCCCCCCCTCTCAGTTATATTTCCAACAATTGGTATCAGAGTCGATGCCTTTGATCAAAGGTAGATCCATAAGCTTGAACATGACTAGTCATGATAGAAGTTCAACTAATAGAACCCCTCTGTTTGATGGAACAAACTTTGCCTTTTGGAAAATAAGAATGAGAATACATTTAATGTCTTTGGGTGTTGATGACATGTGGGATGTCATTGAAATGAGATATGTGAAGCCTGTAATATTGGCCTAAAAATATTATAAGACAGAGTTTAGATTTAATAAAAAATCAATGAATGCCATCCTCAGTGGACTTTTTGAAGCCGAATTTGTCAAAGTCATGCACTGTGATTCAGTAAAATTTATGTGGGACAAGCTGATAAGTAGTTATGAAGGTAATGAAAAGGTGAAAGACGCAAAACTTCAGAATCACAGACTAAAATTTGAGCATTTAAATATGGATGAAGACAAAACTATCAGTAAGTACTTCTTATGTATAAAAGAACTTGTCAACACTATGAAAGGCTTAGGTGAAATGATAGATGAATCTTTCCTAGTCTAGAAAATGTTAAGATCTCTTCCTGATAGATTTAACTCAAAGGTATCTTCTATAGAGGAAATAGCTAATCTAAAAATGTTGACACTAGATCACCTTCTTGGAACCCTAACTTCTTATGAAATGAGAATCACCAAGGGTAAATCCACTACAAGAGAGGCATATTTTAAAGTTCAAAAAGTTTAAGGCGTTATCTGAGAATCAAACAGGAAGGAAGTTAAAGGCAATTCGCTCAGATAGGGGAGGAGAATTTATTTCAAGAGATTTCAAAGAATTCTATGACAGATATGGAATTAAAAGAGAATATACTATTCCAGTTACTCCTCAACAAAATGGAGTTGTATAACGCCAAAATAGATTAGTTCAGCAGATGGAAAGGGATATGATGAGTGAAAGGGAAATTTCACAAACCTTCTGGGTGGAGGTTGTTCACATGGTTGTTCATATTCTAAAAAAAGTGCATCTAAGGCCGAACATTGATAAAAATCCATATGAGTTGTGGTTTGGTCGATCTACATCAATCAAGCACTTCAAAGTATTTGGAAGTAAATGCTACATCAAGAATACTGATTATCATCTGGGAAATTTTGATAGTAGAGTTGATGAAGGTATATTCTTAGGATATGCAACGAACAGTAAAGGATACATATGCTTTAACAAAAGATTGCATAAATTAGTAGATTGTCTTGATGTTCGAATTGATGAAGAAGCTTCTATAAAAGATCAACATAGAATAAGCACTAAGAAAGATGCAAAGGATGATGAGAATAAGGAATATAAAGAACAACAAATCTCATAGTCACAAGAAGATGATGAATCAGGTGGAGAAGAGACACCCAGACAAGAAGAGTCGGGACAACAATCAACACCAAATCCTTCTGCCAGAATTACTCAAAAGAATCATCCTGAAAGTCAGATAATTGGTGAGAAAGACAAAGGTGTACAAACTAGGAGAAGGATAATCAAAGACACCGAGCAATCACATATAGCCTTCATATCCATGGTGGAACCTAAAGACTTTAATGAATATAGTAAAGACATAAATTGGTTAAAATCAATGAATGAGGAATTGGACCAGATTGAAAAGAATGACACTTGGGAACTAGTTCCTAGGCCAACAAATAAAAATGTAATAGGATCCAAATGGGTCTACAAAAACAAGATGAATGAGCAAGGGAATATTGTAAGAAATAAGGCTAGATTGGTCTACAAAGGATATGCTCAAATAGAAGGATTGGATTTTGATGAAACATTTGCACCCATAGAAATATTAGAAGCTATTAGAATGTTTCTTGCCTATGCATGTCATAAACAGTTTAAAGTATATCAAATGGATGTCAAGTCAACTTTTCTAAATGGATATCTAAAAGAAGAAGTCTATATGGAACAACCAGAGGGTTTCCAACTTTCAGATAACCCTGAATTTGTCTGCAAGATGAAGAAAGCCTTATATGAGTTGAAACAAGCTCCTCGTGCCTCGTATTACAGACTGGATAAGTATCTTCAAGACAAAGGGTTCAAGAGAGGAACAATTGACAACAATATATGTATCAAAATAGAGGGTAATGATTTGATCATTGTGTTGGTCTATGTAGATGGCATCATCTTCGAAAGAAGTATGCTTCATTGGTACAATGGTTTACTTCTACCATGTAGTTTGAATTCGAAATGTCTATGATAGGGGAAATGCCATTTTTTTCTTGGTCTAAAAATTACTCGAAGGTCTGAAGTAATATTTCTTTCTTAGGAGAAATATATAAGAGAAATGTTGAAAAGGTTTCAAATGGAAGATTCTACACCTATATGCACACCTATGGTCACTAGATGCAAGTTAAGCAAGGATGATGACTCACCTGATGTTGATCAGAGTTCATATAGGTCTATGACAGGTAGCCTATTGTACATCACAACATCCCGTCTGGACATAATGCATGCTATTGGAATGGTAGGAAGGTATCAGGTTGCACCTAAATAGAGTCATCTGTTAGCTGTCAAAAGAATATTCAGATACTTGAAAGGAACAATGAACTATCGCCTATGGTATCCTAGGAATCATATTTTTAAAATATCAGTCTATTCAGATGTTGATTGGGATAACTGCATGGATGAAAGGAAAAACATGAGTGGAGGTGCATTCTTCTTAGGATATTCTCTTGTAGCATGGTCAAGCAATAAGAAAGGCTCCATTTCCTTATTGACTACAGAAGCTGAATACATTACAGCTGCCACTTGTTGTACCCAAGTATTATGGATGATTAAGAAACTTGCAGACTTGGAGGTTGCTTATATCTTCACTAAACCGCTTGCAAAAGCTCAGTTTGAGTATCTACGCCAGAATTTGGGCATGACCCTATTATAAAGTTAAAATAGTCTATCTAATTAGGGGAAGAGTGATCCTAGTATATCTAATCAGGGGGAGCACACAGTCACTCTCTATTTTCTTTGACATTAATGTCAAAGGGGGAGAAAAAGGTGTTGTTTGTATGCTATAGTTGGACATCTAAGAAGAATAGTGCAACCTTTCAGAGTTGCCATCAATGCCAAAGGGGGATATTGTTGGCATGTTTACAGGAAGAATGCACTTTTCATTGATGGACAGAACAACAATGAACCAAACCTAGAGAGCCAAGAAGACAAGAACTCTTAGAAGAGATAGCGGTTTCCAGAAGTGGAGACGAGGTCCAAGAGACGGACTCGCAGGAGGAGCATAGGTCGAGACCTGTGAATACTTATAAAGCCTTGTAATCATAGATATAATAAGCTCAGTAGGAAGAGAGATAGTGGTCGTTGGATCACCGATCTAGAGGACCAACAACCGTCAAATTGAATTAATGAAGGATAGGATAAGCGTGGATCATCTGAATTTTCATCAGCCATTGGATCAAAAATGTGGAAGGAAAGGATAGGTTAGAAGAAGGGAATGCTAATATCAACAACCAATAATAGAGCACTCAGATCTACGATTGACAGGGAATATCAGACCCCCCTGAACTTTCTACCTTTAACCATGGTGGGGGGGGTCCGAGTTGGTGGTATTTCCCATGTGGGACTCTCATATGTGTCACCTTCCTATCAACTCAGACCCCCCTCTCTCATTACCACTTACCTCCTAATCCTCCCTATGAGTAAACCACCAAACCACTCATACATACCACCTCCATACTTTGACATCACACTCCACTACCCGCTACACATCACACTCCACTACCGCGCCCTGCCTCCACCTCCACTACACTGCCTACACGTCTCACCCATGTCAGCAAACCACCTCAGTAAGAACATGTGGCAGACCATGTCAACAAGGACATGTGGAAGACCATGTCAGCAAGGACATGTGGAAGACCACATCAACAAGTACACATGGCATAATCAGATAATGACAAGTGTTAAGAGGAAATTGGCTCGTGCCATGTCCACAAGTGACGTAAGAAAGCTATGTCACTAAGGGAGATTTACTTCAGGATTTTCATCACCAAAAAATGTCAAAAGTCTTGAAGTCCCGAAGGAAGAAGGTATGGATTTTCTCTTAGCCATCCGATATGAATATCACTTCGGGTGCATTCTCAACTGCTGATCGAGTTCAATGGAAGGACAATGTAAGTGGAAGTGTTAACCGAAAACAAGCAGTATCCACTCCCTATGACTTGTTTATCAGGTGACCACTCAGGAGGAGAATGAAGTAGTGATTATCCTAAAGTCTTGAATTCTCGAACACCAAAGACCCAAAGAAGACCCTGTCCATTGATCGCCAGGATGGGTACGTGTCGGAAGATTATGCATTTGGGTGAAAGCACTCCAGGAGAAACAAGTGGATAGGAGTTGAAAATCCCAAAGCCTGAAGTGTTGAAGTCGCTCATGATCATTGATCATGTAGGATGGTACATGTCAATAGATCATTGACTACGGGTGAAAGCATTCATGGAAAAGAGAAGTGCCGAAGAGTCAAAAATATCGAAGTCCCGGAGCGGAGGATAGCCATTAGATTAAAGAGGACATATGTCAGTAGATCTTCCATTTCAGAAGATATCCAGTCAGAAGAAATGAGAAGTTGAGATTTGAAATCTTCATAGTTTGGAGACCCGAAGGAGATCTCAACTGTTAATCCGAGAAGGACACGTGTCAATAGATATTCCACTATGGAAGATTGGCGTACAAAGGAAATCAAGGTTTGAGTTTTGAGACTCCTGGAGCCCGGATCATGAAGTAAATCACATCTGTCAATTTAAGATGGTTAGATCTGATCCATCAGTTCAAGAGAACTGTCAAGATCGTGAGATTGACAGTCCCATTGTATTGCAGGGAGTGAAGGTGCAATAACTTTAAAAAGATGAAAGTGGGATGCAATTGAAACCACGGTTTTGGACAAAGGACACATGGAGGCTCAAGGTAAATTGCGGGGAGAAATGTAGTTTGTTTCAAACCACCTTTGGACATGCCCGCAATCATGTGCTCACATGAGTTCATCGCCCAAGGTCATATCAAAAGAAGGAGCTAGAACTCAATAGACCAAGATCATGAAGCACCTTTTGATTAGTCATATGGACACTATTGATGGTCACGTGAAGGAAGGGGATTAGAATCCAAAGAACCCAAAAATGACTAACTGTAACTGGCAGAGAAGACAAAGAATTGTGACTGCCAGAGAAGTAAAAGAATCTCAAGATAACAAATGCTAGTGATGAATAGGTTCATGATGACTTCTAGAGAAGCCAGATAATCTTGGGATAATGACCACTGATGATGAAAAAATACAACATAACCACCAAGGAAGACGAATAGTTTGAATGATGATCATGCAGAAGACTCAAGGTGAGAAAGACATGCAGAAAAAATAAGATAATGTGTTTTTTCGATAGTTATGCATGTGGGTAGAATGTGACCGTGTGTAGGACCTGAACTAGAGATCATACGTGCAACGTATAAAATGCAGAGACAACACATAGTATAAGGAAAGAATATATGTTGAACATAGTTATCATAGTGCAGAACAAGAGAAAGAGTAGAGTATAGAAGTGGAACAAAGTAATAGAAGTTGGAAGAGGCAAAGGAGAAATGGAGCTGTAACGGACCATATCAGAGACAGAGAAAGTAAGTAAGTTTTTTAAGATTCAATCAGGGTGGTAGGGTGGTGATAAGGAGGATTGAAGTCCTCTAAATTCTAGTTGGGGCTTCCGTCTAGTGGGTGCTAGAGAAACCTGGGAGTTGGTGCTTCCATCTAGTTGGTGCTAGAGAAATTTGAGAGTTGGTTCTCTCTACAAGTTGTAGCTTGATATCAGAGGTTGTAGCCTCATATTTGAGTTGGAGCTCAAAGAATGTGATGTACATGAAAGTTGGAGCTTGATTGACATCCTAAGAAGAAGAGGTTTTCACCCTTATGGGTTTCCTCATGAAAAACAATGTCTATGTGTCTTATGTGTGATTGATAAAATATTGTATATCTATGAATGTTAAGTTATCAACAACACATTAAATTACAATCTAGAAAGAATCAGAAAATAACAGGAAAAGTTTCAAGCTTATATATATAACTGATTCACCCCCCCCCTCTCAGCTATATTTCCAACAGATGTTTGTCAATGCAACAAGGGAGAAATAGTCAAAGCTCCTAGCACACTACAATCACTTCTGATTCCACCTGCTATTTGGAGGGATATCTCTATGGATTTTATTGTGGTCTTACCTAAATCAGGAAATAAGTCAGTCATCATGGTGGCCATTGATTGTCTTTCCAAGTATGCATATTTCTATGCTCTTCGACACCCATTTACCGCTTCCACTGTGGCTCAACTTTTCATGGATCATGTCTTTAATCTTCATGGAATGCCTCATTCTATTGCTTCTGATCGAGATCCCATTTTCACTAGTAAGTTTTGGCAAGAACTGTTCAGGTTACAGGGCACCCAATTGCATCTGAGCACAACTTATCATCCCCAGACTGATGGTGAAACTAAAGTTGTCAACAATTGTTTGGAAAGATATTTGAGGTGTTTTTCATATGAAAGGAAAAATCAATGGGCTCAACGGTTACCACTAGTTGAATGGTTGTACAAGAATTCTTACCATAGAGCTACCCGCATGAATCCTTTTGAAGCAGTCTATGGAAAAAATCCACCTTCAGTTCTCTCATACCTTCTAGGTGTCTTATAACACCTCAGGTTTTGAGCCTCCATATTAAATAATGTATTATTACATTGTTGAGATGTCAAAGTGCCAAAATAATTATTAAAAAGCCAATGTGCCTAATAAATGTAATGTTTTGATCATTATTAATAATAAATACATCCTTTGTCGCTAGATGGACAAGGACTAGAGTTATAGGGGGATATGATTCCATAAGAGAGGGGGGATTGAGAGGCTAAGTGATTATTTATTTTATATTACCCATTTTGTGTAATGGGGGGGGGGAATCAGTTATGTGAGGTCTTGGGGGAAGGCCAAGAGTTTCTTGACCCCCACAAATTAAAAAAATCCATCCCTAGTCTCTAGAAAGGGTTCGTTCTCCATTTGGAAAATAATCTCATTCCCGTCCCCATTTCTGGTCACCTCATGCATTGATTCACCCGTTTTGATTCATTGTTCATCCTCTCTCATGGATTGTGCACTCCATACATTCCTTCACTCACTCATCTTTCCTCATTTTTGGTATCTTATCTTTGGAAAGAAAGATGAACTGATAAAGATAAACCACTTTTTTATTGGTTGTAAATATTGTTGGTGTATTCCAACCATGATTTGAGGCCTGCATGTCTGATATGCTTGGCATGTGATCAACGTTGATCACAACTGTGAGTCCCGAGAGTCCCAACATGGAGATTTTGGACCAGATGGATTGGAGCCCTAGATGGAGAGGGACTTCCTAAGGGACTGCGTGGCAGAGAAGGGTGGAGGTATATTCTCTTAGGTGGTGCAGGTTGGGTAGAAGAGATCTAGGTACTTGGATTTTTGTGAGTGCTAGAGAAGCCCATGAGAGCTTGAGTACTGACTGGTTTGGGAAGCCAAGTAACACTCTGGAACTATCCTTATGGATTCATAACCCTGGCTCATGGGTGAAATTGTTTTTTAGACTTGGAACAACAATGTCTACGGTTGGGTGGAACATCCTTGGTCCGTAGCCAGTTGGTGTCTTCCTTTATAAAATATAAATGTTCTATGTTATGGTTTCCTTGCTTATGTATTTATTTCCGCTATGTATCAAATTATTCTACCTGAGATTGTACCTATAATATGCATTCTTGCTAGTTAATGTTGTGCATGATATATTGTGCATGTATTCTATGTTGTGGTATGAATCTTGATCATTGCATATATGTTTTTCATGCTTGTTTATTAATTAAGTGTTATGAATCCAAGAGGTGCATTCTTGGTGTGGCATGCCATCCTATGGGAGGTTGGGTATGTTACAATTTGGTAACAAAAGAAGAATTTTAGTGACGTTTCCCGCATTGGGTGGATGGGGAAGTTACATGTCTCGAAGGTCCAGGTGGTTGACGACATGCTTACAGTTCGAGAGGCTATTCTCCATACCCTCAAAGAGAATTCGATCATGTACCATAATCGCATGAAGCAACAAGAATATCAAGGTCACTCTGAAAGTCAATTAGTTGAAGGAGGTCAGGTGTTTCTTCAACTAAAATCTTATAATAAAACTTCACTCAAGAATGACCATTGTCAGAAACTAGCACTCAAATTTATGGTCCTTATACCATTCTCAAGCATGTGGGACAAGTGGCCTATCAGATATATTTTTCCAATGATTCTAAGCTCCATCCTATTTTTCATGTCTCCTACTTAAAGAAGGTGATTGGAACTAAGTGAAAAACTCAAACCAACCTTCCTGAGTTGGATGAAGAAGGCTCCATCTTCTTTCCACCAAAATAAGTTTTAGACCAGCGTACGTGTTGTGTTCATCGGCGCACCATTAAGGAAGTGTTATTCCATTGGAAAGATAGAACTCCAACATATGACACTTGGGAACCAAATACCATTCTACAACAATCTCCTCATATCAAGCCTTTAGGAAAAGGTTGTTTTTAAGGGGGAGGGTATGTTAGGGACCAAACCTCCCTAAACCCTCACATAGGTAGAATAATATATTTCCATGTAATAAAGGCCAATATTAATAAGGACTAGCAATAAGGAAGAATAATTCAAATGTAAGAAGACCTAATAGAATCTTCTGCTTCTAGAAGGATATTCCTGTAGATTGTTCTTTTGGATAGATAGATTTGGTATAAATAGGAGTAGAGGGTATGAGAAGTTTTGTCTTGGATATTAATGTAATAGAGATCTACTCTTCTAGAGGTTTCCCCCTCGAAGAGGCAAGTTAACATTGCTATCAATAATATAGATTCTCTTTATGGTGTTATTCTGGTATTATTCTGATATTGATATGGTTACATTATTATTTCTTTTCCATCGCCTGCTAAATATTTCTATTCTTCATACTATATTATATATGGAATATTACAAAGACAGGAAAGGTGGTAATTGTACAGACCAAATTTTTCTTCAAGGCATGATAGAAAATGGATAGGGCATTCATTCAGATACTCCTAAAGATACATCAATAGTACAAGAATAGAGAGTCCAAAAGGGCAAGGCATAGATCATCATTCAACTTGGTTTCATATTGGTTGAGATCAAATATCTTTATCAATGGGATATGGGAGTGGATGTTGAATACATGATACAGG
>ML784746.1:0-13031 GCA_009831015.1 Picea engelmannii | reverse complement strand
AGTTACACTCGTGATAGCAAACAATATCGATCGAAGAGGCAGATCTCGTATATCCTTGATAGGGATCCTGCCCCCTACCAATCTCGCTCCCGGAACACAGTGACGTGCCAGATACACGTCCACCTGCTCAGGTAATGCCCTCTACCCTATAAAAGCTATGGGGACCCCTCTCTTCGAGAGGCCGGTCAGAAAGTACACATCCTCCGAATCAATAGTCAGGAGTTGTGTACCAATGCGGAATCCCTGTTCCGTAACATCCCACAAGCCAATCATGTGCTCAAGCAGTAGGATCTTTTTTTTCATTTTTTGCAATTTGAAAAACTTGAGCAAACCACAGGCCCTCAAAGCGGCCAGTGTACGGGGACTTCATAGAGCGGCTAAATCATCCATTTCATGTTCTTGCTCTTTCCATTCGATCATGGTTGCCGAATACGCCTACAAAACAAAAAATCAAAATTGACATCATTCCCCACGTTTTTGCGATTTTGGCGATTTTCAAAAAGCATTTTAAAACATAAAATTAAAATGCCCATGACATCTAAAAGCAACCAATCTTCCTTTTTGACCACCACACCCTTTAACATTTACCAAAAAATGATCAAAACGTGGTAAAAAATGCAAATCGACTTGAGGGGGTGCGTGGGCCCTTTGGGGGAATTTACATGAGTTTCTTTCAATAAAATGGTTGGTCTAATCAAGTGTAAAGGTGTATACATTATAACTACCCTTTCCCAATTCATTTTTGCGAAAGAGTCCCCCCATTTCATTAACTTTTGAAGGGAGGTCGATTTGGTTCAATATGGTCGACATAGGGCTTTGAGTTTTAAAACAATTATGCCATGAAAGTCAAATTGAAACCATGCAATTGAAAGAGTAAAGGACAAGCACCTACCTGGTTCGAAYGGTGAGCAAAATGGTCGATCGTAGCTCCGGCACCGAGAAAAACAAGATTTGCTCCAATCGAGATTCTCCAACACTCCACAAATTCTTGCGAATGAAAATGGTAAATGAGTTTTTGAATCAATTGTTGTATATAAAATTTCATTTTTTATAAGCTATGATCATTTTGGGTTTCTCTAATGGTGTAAATGGCTTCGCTAATATCCGGTTTGCAGCTTTTGACATTGCAGGCTTCTTGGCAGTTCTAATGAATTATTCACCTTGTCATATTTACGAGCATAGTCTTAGTTCGTTCTCGAGCTCGACAATATGAGAACATAACCGGGTAAACTTTTATCACTTTTTTGGACCCGTACGGATACATCACACGAAAAAGGAACCCCCCTGGAGTCTACTTTAAACCCTTTTTAGACTCTCTAAATATGAAAAGATTGTCGAGTGATCTTGCTTTCTTTCATACTCGTTAAAAGGTCAGAAAGAGCGTCTTGCGAGCGATAGTTTAACCCTTTTTTGGTCTCGTTGGACTACTGTACGAAAAAGGAACTGAGAGAGTTCTCTTTTAAGTGTTTTTCCAAACTCTATAATCCTAAAAAACCTTCGAGTTTTATGTCTTTGGACTCGTTAAAGCACACATCGACAGGCCCATATGGGAACGAACCCTTACTTCTTTTGGTTCGTTAAACAAAGGAAGAGGAACTTACCGAAGGTGAGTTATATCGAGCATGTGTTATCCTCCTCGAGCTCATTAAATTAAAAAGAGGTACTCATCTATCTGGATGGGGGGAAAATTGAAAGGAGCAAGACAAGCAGTCTCTTGAGAACATCATCTAGTGCTTCTTAGAGTCGCCCTTGAACACGACACTTTGTTATTTTGCATACATCATAATCCGCTGAACCTCTGCACTGAGCCAATCCTCTGAGTTTACTTTCACTCCTTTGAGTCACCCGACGCAAGTCACGGTACCCACTGCATAGTTTTGGTCCATGTCATGTTTCGTTATTGTGCCTCAGTGTTCAAGGGAAGTATCCGCCTCGAGATTCAACCGTCCCAAATATCTTTCCTCAAAACCTATGTCAGTCCATGTTCGCTTGATCTACCAATTACATATCCATGTCCGTTCCATTTCGTTGATGGGGGATACATCAAGGCCCTCCCTCGACGAGTCTATTCCTGTCGACTTCGACACATGATCCAGGAATTAGGCTTAGAAACCATTTAGTACTTTGGGACCTGCATGCCTCAATGGCAGGCCTCCTCACATTCGACAGTGGGTTTACATCATTGACCCTTGATTGAATGATTCCACAAATGTTTGACTTCAGCGCATCTATTCACATCCGGTGGAATGTACTAAGGTACCTTGGGAATCATTGAAATTAATGGTGATTTCCCTCGCACTTGTTAATGGTTTACCTCATCGACCGGTAATCAAGTGGTTTCTGCCATGTTCGACACCAAGACATCTATTCACATGGTCAGATTCGTACCATGTTGGGATTGGTATGAAGACCCTGGGGTGAGTAATTTACTTTGATATATACCTCGCCCAGGTTGCGAAGGAGCTCTGGACTAAAAGCACATATACTGCTACATAGATCCACTTTGTATTGGTCGTGGCTATGTATTTTCATCTCATAGATCCACTGTGTATTCTTCGTGGCTACGATCGGTTCATTTCATGCAAGTATAGATCCACAGTGTATTCTCGGTGGTTGTACCCTTGTTATCAATACAATTATGGATCTGCAGTGTATTTTATGGCATCCATATCCTACTGAGTCTTGAATCATCCAAGCATAGGTATGCCTACCTTGGGTTTTGAAACATGTCATGATATTTGTTGGATGTTTGTGTGCATCTTTCGTCAGGTTCTCCGAGTCTATACCCTTGCTTGAACGTCTACAAAGCATTTCAGTCATCAATTCACATCTTCTGACTTCATACTTTGGGGGGCATTCTGTTACATGTCAAAATTGTTCATATGGATAAGTGTCGCATTGTCCCTATCAACTGTCGTAAGTGTCGCATCTTCCCTATCAACTTTCGCAAGTGTCGCAAGTTGATCACTGGTGTCGCAAATGAAGGTCAAACATGATACCGCGATAACAACACTAAGGAAGCACTTATGGCACATCATATGACTCATTTGAAGGGAGAGAACCGGTTCGCTGGGATCAAAAGAATCTTGACACCTGAAAAGAGCTCTGAAACTGAGGTTTGGAGAGGGAACGCTCCCCTAAAGCAGCTGCAGAAGCGCTGGCGCTCCCCTATAATGTCTTAGGGAGCGTTATAATGCTCCCTAGACCCTTTTGGAGGAGCGTTTCTCATCTTAAGAGTGTTGGCGCTTCTCTAAGGCCTGCCAAAGAGCGCTACGATGCTCTAAGAACCCTTCTGAAGGAGCGCTCCCTATTCTGGGTCAGTTGTTAGCCCATTGAGAAGAATAAGGGAAGGAACATTCGAGATTAGGAGGATGTTGTGCTCGAATTCTTGTTCTCATCAACAAATCCCTGATCTATGGAGAAGGTTCCCAACTGGTTCTAAACATAACTCAAGAGGTTAGGCTCCTCCCAACCTATATAAGCAGGCTCTATGATGGTGGAAAGGGGGAAGAATTAAACATATGAAACTTATGATCTTGGAGGAAACTTACAGTCAGCCAAAGGAGATTGATTAGTGAAGCTGCTGTCATCCAGGTCTTGGATCTTTCAGGCAAGGGTTAGACGAAGAGGACCTGATGAAGCTGTCACATTCACATCTACGATTGTAAGTACTGCTGTCGTTATTCTCATCAATATGACACGCTTGGCCTGTTTCTTTCTAGTTTGTGTCTGATGTTACATAAACTTATCATTCAATGATAGATCTATTTTCAAGCTAATATCAATAGAGTAGGAAGTAGTTGTATCTTGCTTTGTCCGCAGAACTCAGCGAGGAGCAAAAGATTGGAGTGCAACTTGGAGCGTGCAGGGACAAACGTCGATAACAGGTACTTCTATCATCCTTCCTTCTCATGTGTTAGTTTAGATAGATTTGAGAGAAATTCAGTGTCCACGTTAAGCATTTTTCTGTCTAGGGTTAAGGTCAAGCTCTAGAGGTCGATCTACTTGTCCGCAGGCATATTTTCCTACAACAGCTACATGGTAAGGCAGACGAGGTTTTAAGTTGGTTTTATCCAGCATGATGGTACCCGGATTACAAGTCTCGGTAGATCCTAAAGTAGTTAACAAGGATTTCCTCTGGGAAGGGCAGCTTTGGAGGACCTCCAAAGTGGACATCGCACAAGGGGTTTGTGATAAATATTCCTCCACATAGTAGTTCTGGGTGGCCCTTGCGTTTGGGTTATGAGAAGATTTTTTGAAGGTGCCTTTGGGAATGTGTTTCATTGTTTCGCTCAATGGCTTCTCAATCTGTAGAGGAAGAGATGGGAGTTCATATTTTTTACCCTTCTCAGAAGTGCTTGGTTTACTATAGTCATGCGCTCTAGTCGATATAAAAGCATCACCCCTCACCATATATATGTTTGCGGATGCGGGGTTGTTCGCAGGCGAAGAGGGTTCTTAGCTGCCCCCTTCCATGCTTGCAGAGGCTTGGGTTAGATTTTTCCCATTTTGAAATGGATTGGTCAACACAGCAGGCTATTGTTGTGTCACAAACTTTTGGGCTTCTGCAAACCGAGGACATAGGTGGGTCAGGTGGTCTTCCATGCACAAGCTGCATGGATACCTCACCTTTTGTTTCTTAGTGTTGTCCCTGCCATCATTATTGGTAGGTTTTTTATCCCCCTTACCCTTCTTTCGTTGTTTTTTCTTTCCTTCAGGTTGTTGGGTGGCCTTTGGGTTAGTCGATTGCACTGTGTGTACCTCCAACATTTTGGTAGGGGGAGTAGCCAAAGTATTAGTTTGGCTGGCCACTATGTGTTGTATAGATAACTGCTACAACTACTTCGTCAATTGCTCAGTGGGATTTGTTTTTGTTGAACCAACAATACCATCGGTATGTGGTCCATCTCTTTGTTTGGTTTTATCAAGTATTGAGCGTGGCACATCTGGAAAGATGTTGTATAATAAACCGGACCGAGAATAGATGATCTCAAATTGTTGAGCTCTCATGATGGCATCTTCTTCGGAGAATACTCCCAACATGACGACGTCTTTGGAAGGTAGTCACATGATCTCCTGGATATTTGTTAGGCTTGGCTTCGAACTTTGGGATGTCTGAAGGAAACTTTGTCGGCATAGGAGGCCAACGCAGATTGTGACAAATAGGGTCATTTAGAAACCGTGTCAAATATGGCAAGTGCAAAGTTTCCAGGAAGGGTAGTTTGGGTTGTTGGTGATAACCTGGGAAAAAGGGGCCTAGAGTTTGACTGGCACCAGGTTTCCAGGAAAAGTTCAGTTGTTGGCCTGGATTATGGTAGAAACCATGGCCATGACCAACGTATGGATTTTGCGTATGTGGAGACATCATCAGCTGATTTCCAAAATAGGACATAGATGGTCGGGCATGCATTACATTCGAAGGACTTTGGGAAGGGTTTCCCCATGTTGGTCCCATGGGGATAGCCATAGAAGTTTTCCTGAGGTTCCATTGATTGTGGAAAGAATTACCCTAGATCGACATTCTAGACAAGGGTACCGATCCCTGCCAAGAATTCCAAGGCCCTGATGCGGAAAAAGTTCCTAGGTGTGCCCCCTGTGCAGGAATAGTACCTTGCATAGGAATAGGTTGTCCAAAACTAGGATTGCCCCTAGTCGGGAAGGCGACTGATGAGAAGGCGTTTTTACCAAACGTTCCGATCAAAGAAAATGGTGTCAAACCTACTGGCATATTATGTGAAGGTGGTCCTTGACTCCCTGCTCCAAATAAACTATGGTGTGTAGGTTGCCCAATGGATTGCTGATGCGAGCCACTGAGTGAAGGGGATGAAGGATGTATATGACCTCCTCTGTAAGGAAAAGTGTTAAAAGGAGAAGGAGTGGCCCCCATGTGACCTTGCAGAGGAGCACTAGAGCTCCCTACCCCAAGACCTAAAGTCTATAAAGTGGAGTAGGAACCTATAAGACTTGTACCTGAACTAGGCATCCCGTATGAGAATGGAGGGCCTATCGCACTTGGAGTGAAAGGGGTTGTGGCCACTGCCAAAGACGAGATCGAACCACTATGCCATGTAGGGGCGGTCGAGACCATGGTGGTTCAGACTGGTGATGGTGGGCTAGGAGGTGAAAACTCTCCTATGGTGACAACCGTAGTGGGAATTGAAGAGTTTCCAGAAGGAGTAACAACATTTTTTTCCATTGTTGCGTGCAACACTGTCTAGCACTCGTAAGGATAAATCGATACGATGGTGGGTGCCGAAAGATCAGTGGTAAAAGTTTCAAGCAAACCAAAATCTTTCACTCCAAGGTCTAATATGGTTGATTCCTCTGGATGTTGGTCGGGCACAATTTCTTATGACTCAGTCGCTTCAAAAGACCCTTGTTGGTCTAGCTTTCACCTTAATGGTGGCGGGGGTGGCTTAAGTGTAGCCAGCGGCAGGCCAAGAAGCCTTCGTGACCAGTGGAGCTCGTGATCCTCCACTGTGTGAGAATATCAAAGACACTCTAGGGTAGTCTAAACGTTCAAAAGTAACACACACTAAAAAAAGTCCCTATAAGATAAGACAGGCAAACACTAAATTAATTGGAAGAACAGTTACAACAACCAACACTAGAGAAACTTACCAATGCAAGTGCAAATCGAACACAGAAGCACCCTCCGGGTATACTCTGCAAAGCATGGCCCGATGTATGTTCTAGGTACTGAGGTATACCCTTGCAGTCACTTGTGTATGTCCCTAAAAAAGATAGGCAACTAGGTTGCCAGCATGCGAACAGTCGCCAGGTGGGTACAGTCGAAAGTCAGGTAGACCACAATGAATAGGGTATCGAGCCCAAAACCTATCAAAGATATTGAGATAAAGTGGTCTGGAAGACAACTGACGACCTTGAATGGATTTGAGACCCACGAAGCCCCATGGAAAATGCAATCAACAGAATCCCAAGACAAGCCCTCTATATGTGTTCTCTGCTATGATTGGTCCAGCTTTGGAGGGGTTATCTCCTCTACCTTTCCGCACGCGACCTCGTGTTTATCCCCTATGTTAGAGGGGGGTCCCAGATAAATTTCACGATACTGAATTTGGACACTCCCTAACTCAGACTCCAATGTTTTATTTTAATGGCCTTGAAGAGTTTCCTCTCCAACCTAATCCAAGGCCCTAATCCTAAACTAGTTGGTTAACCCTACAAACATCAAAGTCTAATAAATTTTAGATTTAGTGTTAATTTTATGGATTGTCTTATGTCAAGGGGTATGAAAGTGAAACTGATGATGTGTAAAATACAAAAGTAAAAATGAATAAAAAGCTGGAAACAACAACTTTCACTTAATGCAAAATTTCAACAACTTTTCAAAAAAATTTAATTGTCTAAGATTTTTGGACAACAAACTCAAAAATAATTTCACTCGACTACGAGCTACTTACGATCTAAGTAAACTGCAAAGACTTATGAAATAAAAGACTTTTCCCTGGTTAATAATGCAAAATCACACTCTCCAACCAACAAGAAAATGAAAGAGATTTTTTATTTATTTAAATGTTGATAAAGAAAAAAGGAAAAATACCAACAAGTAAAAAACCAAGAAAAAAATTTCTGGCCTAATCGCAGATTGCAAAGAATCACTTCAAGAAATCACACACTAGCAACTTAAAAGATGATTCTCACACATGTCTAAAAACCCTAAAGAATTTGTTTTTTTTTTATTATGACAACTTTTAAATGAGAAAAAGCAAGCTAAGGCTAACATCAATCCTAAGCTACTGACTGCTAAGACAGAGATTCAAAAACCTGAGAGGTATAACTCTTGTCAAGGGAAAGGATGACTGCCTTACCCTCAACAAAAACTATCCTGCACAAGCACATTACTGACAATCCAACAGCAAGCGTGTGAATGCGAGTTGTGTAAAGCCAGAGGGCATGTACACATGTGTTGGCCTTATATAGGATGTGTGTATCTCTAAAAATATGAAACAAAATAAACATAGACAATCCAAACCAGGAAGAGACCACTGATATTGAGAACCAGGATCCCTTGAAGGCTTAGACACTCTTTTTAACAAAAAAATGCAAACAATGAAAGGAAAAAATTCGTAAAACAAACCAATCTGAGATAAGACTGCAAATAAACAAGACTTATACAGAGTTCTAGAAAACCCCTGAAATTGACTGATTCTAACAGGGAAGAGGATGACTGCCTCAAAAAATTTATGGAATTTACATGCTACTGCTACTTCTTCAGCTAGCGTTCACACACGGGCTGTAAGAGAGTAGGGCGGGGGTACATGCGCGTAGACCTTATGCAGGTCACGTGTACCTCTATGGGTCTTGAAAAACACAGTCAAGAAAATAACAGAGATAACTGGTATGGAAAATCAGATTCTATGCTATCTCAGACTTTACAGAAACTAAAAAAACAGGCAAGAAAACCAGTCTTTTAAAACTACCCAAAAAATAAAATTTTAGGAACCCTAGAGATATCCCCAGTATGGTCGCCAATTCTGTTGTGGTGGGAAATATCTCTATGGACTAGAACTTAGGGTTAGATTATGTATGCAGAAAAGACCTAAAGATTTCTACTTTCTACCAACGTCCCAGATCTAATCCCCATTATTCTCAAACAGATACATAGATAAGTGAGCGTACCTTTTTTCGGGCGTTTGATGTAGATCCTTCCTTATGCTTGATCGCTTGTTGGTTGCATCTCTCCTCCCAAAGATGACCTGCATTCACACAAAACAAACAACAAACTCCACATTCACTTGATATATAGACTGATGGGTTAGAGATTCAGTAAACAAGTATATGAAAACCTTATATTGTGGGACAGGAAAAGTATCTCTTTATTATTAACTTCAACAAGTCAACTTACAATGATGAATCTGGTCATTGCTCCATGAACCTAATCCTGGGCTCCTCTTCTATTGTCCTCCAACTTCTTTTCTTTGTATCTCTCTTTGCACAAGGATGGCTAAAGGGTTGGGACAATGGGAATATGAAATAAGGTAGAGTTTCTTTACTCTTTTTTTCCTTCTCCAAATGGTACCCCTAACCCTTCTTTTATAGGCTAGAAGAAGCTAGGTATTTGGATGAACCCTCGGCCATGCATGGCTGAGATTTTTAGTTAACTCACCCAAATTTGTGTGTTTCTTTGGCAATTTTCCTTTTTTCGTGCTTTTGTCGGTCCACGTGGGTTGTTTTAGGTTATCCAACATGTACACGCATGCAGTAATGGAGTATGGCTCGTGGGCCCTTATAAAAGAGGTTTTTTAAAGAGTTTGTTCAGCAGTGGTTTGGAAAAGAAGGGATCTGAGATGGCTTGATGCTAGGTAAGCATGTATGGTGCAAATTAGGGTTATAATACTACCTACAATCTATCAAATTAAAAAAAAAATGTAGGATGATAGGGCTACTAGCTTGTCTCTCACTGCTCCCAAATCGGTAGCCTCATGCTCCCATAATCTCAAAATCTCCTCATAGCTCTCTCGTTAGATCTGGAATATTGACAGGTACAAATGAGGTGGCATTATGGGCCCACCATCCACTTATAGGCCCTTTTTCCCAACTTCCACCTTCTGTTAAAGGATCGCAAAACCTCTATTTTCTGATTCATTCTCAGCCATGAGATCCTGATCCAACCATCTACACATTCACATTCCCTAGGTTATCATCCACAGTTTTCCTCGTAGGAGCATTTTTCTCACGCCGCATTCAGGTACGCATGCTCACTTTCATTTTTATCAAAAAATTCTTATATGTTCTTTATCATCAAATATTGTTCACGTTGGGTATTTGGTTTTTATGTTTGCAGGTACTTGTTCAACAAGCTTACATCTCCTTTAGGTATATGTATGACACTGGCATGTAGTTACTCCCTGTGTTAATAATTGCATATCCTAGTCACACCGTATGACATTTCCCTTTAAGGTCCCTAATTCGGCTCTGTAGTATCTTTACCTATGCAATATTTTGGTACTATCATCTGATGGTACTCTCCCCAACATGATTTATCCCATTCATAGTTCCCCTTGGAAAATTGACACTCATGTTGATTTCACCCCCTAGGGTTTGGAGTCTCGATAGTATTTTTCACTTATGAGAATGAACCCCATACTTCTTCTCATCATATTGCTAACCTTCCCAATGGAATCCCGCGTCATATCATCCTACACTTGGTTATATTGACTGCACCCCCGTAATTTCATTATCCCTCCCTCTCATCCACCATCAGTTTTCCCATTTTCATATTTTCCTCCATCCACTTACCTAATACAGAAACCCACCCATGGGGCCCCCACCCTCCACCAGTTCGCTTTCAAAAAATTGTTCCCTAAGAAGGCCAAGCCATATTTCATTGGGGCACCCATTTTTGTATCTGAATAATCAACCCAAATTATTCTTTATTCCTTTGGTAATTGTATAAATCCCTTGTTTCCAACATATGCATCACTTTTTTAGTCATCATCCTCAATGGCCTTCTTTTAAACTGGAAAAGCAACCCATGTCTCCCTTGGTTGGGACATCCACCCTTTTTTCATATCAACATCGTTAAAAAACCCTGAATATCCCAAATCCATGTACCCATGATCTCTGAGTTTTCCCACTTTGTTAGCCTTCGGCACAGTTTAACCCCATATCTAGTCGTCCCCCTAACACTAGATCCAGTTTTACGGTTGCTGACAATCATCCCTCAACACCCCAACCAAGGGAAGTCTTAAGTCCCATATTGTCTTGACTTCATCCAAGTTTCCCATCAGTACCTGATATCACCCAGTACTCAATGGATTTCAAAAATCCCTTTTCTTCTTAATGTCGCGTCTCCCTTCATCTCGACATCACCACCATTTCCAGAAGAGTGGTAGTATCTTGACTCTCTTTACCTTTTCAATGAGGAATCTCAGACAACACAGAGAGAATCATCATTGCTTTCTAATTCCGTTGACCCCCACAACATTCGACTTCAGCAAAATCTCATGTTACGGTGAGTGTTACTATGTGACAATTGCAGTTGTTTCATACCAGCTGAAGACCTCTGAAGTTGCTAGGCCATCAAGTCCTATGAGTCATCGACACTTCTTACAGTCATTCATTATTTTCTCCAGAGCCATTTCACCAGTCAAAACCTTCATTTGTTGTTATCAACCGCTCCCGAGGGCGTTGTACCTATATACACCATCATACATCTTCAGTTACAGTCTCACTTTTTGGTTTCATGAAACGTGCATGGGGCATGCCCACCTCATTTGTATACATATTTTATCTTTTCTCCCTAGAGAAAGGTTTGATTCCCATAGTTTTCCCTCTGCCTCTGGTGGGTCACTCTTGCAGTTCCTCTCTTCACTCTTCCTTACAATGGAACTCTCAAAAAAATAAACATTGATGTATTTCCGCTATACCAATGCTCCTAACCTCACACATCAAGGGGCATCTGTTATCCCTGAAAAATCGTCCGCAACATTGCACACAATGGTTGAAGAAAAACATCAATTCCAACAAACATTAGTCCACCTACAACACCAAAGTCTATCAAAAAGGAAAAAAACTATATACTTGGTTCAAAAATCAAAGTGCACAAATTCACCAATGGAAATGCGCACATAGTGTGCAGGCTGACACAACCCTCAGCGTGCATTGTGCACAAGATGCACGTCTGTCTACGATAAAATCCATCCACTTCTCATGAATGAAACATTTATGAATCTTTTTGTCCTCTCAACCACTTCTAGTTCGACCCCAAACATGATTTGGCACTCATATTTGAGCAAAATATAGCTTGGAGGCTGGTCAACGGCTAGGAAGTTCCTAAAAGTCCCCTTGTTCACACTATGAACCAATTGTATATTGCCATGAATGGACACTATAAATATGTTCCATGGGTGTGCTAGAAAAATAAGAAATTCAAGGTATTGTTATGCTACAAGAATTCTTCTTGGAGAATCCTTTTTTTTCTTTGAATCATTCAAGCACTATAGCAAGGGCCATTCCACTCACCTCTTGAGAGGATTAGAATTGTATTTCTTCACCATTGTCATTTTCCATTGCATGAAGAGAAGAGCTCTCTATTAGGGAATTCAAGATCCCTCCCAAGGAAGAAGAGGGGATTCATAAGTTCCTGCCTTTCTCTATGGTGTTTAGCCTATCAGTATATTGATCCATTGGTAGCTATATGATGGTCATTTTTTTCTTTTCATGGTTTTAGTTCTTGCAAGCTTCTCTAACATTTTATTCCTCTTTGTTTTTAGTTTTATTTATTTGTTTCATGTGTATTTTTTTATCTAATCAACTCACAAACCTTTGTCTTTTTTAGCTAACTTAACTAAGCAGGTAAGTGTTGTGTTTTTTCTCACCCATGTGACAAAACCAACACAACATCGTTCACATTGGGATCCATGCCCATATATAGGCCTAGGTCCAAAAACTTCCACGCGAATATTGAGAAACTTAATTCCAAACATAGTGGAGTCCCATAACAATTGAGACTATTTCCACCATGGTTAAACCATTGGTATATTATCCTTGAGGTCTCGAGTTCAATCCTCCACATGCGTTATTTTGTTGGGTTATATTGTTATATATACTATATATATGGTATAGGGTTTAAACTATATATATATATATATAGTTAATCCAGTAGCCCCTTGTGAATCTTTGGAGTGTGGTCATATACAATAACGCAATAATGAGGGGCTAGGGGACTAGCCCTCGGCCCCTTTTTCCCACAACCATGACACATTTCAAATTTAAATAATATTTATAATGTATAGTGTTAAGAAACACTATGGCGGCACAATGGTAGGAGAGCTTTGTTAAATATTTGGGAGATTATGGAGGTCATAGGTTTGACCCTCCTTGAATCCATAATTTTACTAAACCATACCAATATAGGCCAATGGGAGGTCGTCACATGGCAAGCTCTCATTGGTTGAACATTTCGACGTGTCAACATGTGATGTTTCCAACTAGATTGTACCATGCCCATTCATCTACCAACGCATCTTCCCATTCAACATACGATCGACCCATGTGGCACCTTC
>ML784745.1:740568-751384 GCA_009831015.1 Picea engelmannii | reverse complement strand
TTTTAAACCTATGAAGTAAATCAATGCATATAGATTCTTAAGAAAAACATAATTTAATCAATGGCTCATACATAGAGTACACAGAGATTTTATACCGGAAACCCTCAACCGGGAAAACCTTTCTTATATTCATTATATCGAATTTCATCGTTCACCATACAATATATATACAATGTTTTTATGTATTTCGTAGATACCAAAACCCTAATCCCTTAATTTGGGATTAATTTACAAAACCTCTAAAAATAGCAAAATCCGCTAAAAATAGCAAAAACCCCCCAAAACATTATTTTGGGGCACTGCCCCAAACACTGCACTTAACCAGGGGGGGAATACCTACCCCCCCTGGGACCCCCCTAGGAAAGCACCCAACACACACGACACATAGAGAACTACTAGAGGGATCGTCAGACGTAGTTGTCATATCTGATATGCCCACACAAACACATGCAAAGAATATAACACATACCCAACAGGGCTCAAGCTGCAGCTAAATGAGATGTTGGAAAAGGGTTACATCTGACCTAGTGTGTCCCCTTGGGGAGAACCAACCTTATTTGTGAAGAATAAGGATGGCACACTCCAGTTTTGCATAGACTATAGACAACTCAACAAGATGACCATTAAGAATAAGTGTCCCTAGCCCAAATTGATGACATGTTTGACCATATGAGGGGTGATACAATATTTTATAGGATTGATTTAAGGTCGGGGTACCATCAAGTCCTAATTAAGGATGAAGACATCCATAACAAAAACTTTAGGAAGATATGTGGTCACTATGAATTTGTGGTGGTTCCATTTGGGCTTACCAATGCACCGACCACCTTTGTGTGCCTAATGAATAATGTACTCATCAAATGCTTGGACATATTTGTGTTGGTTTTTATAGATGACATTATGATCTAATCTAAGAGAAGGGAAGAGCATGAAGAAGACTTCAAGTCAGTGCTTCAAGTGCTGAGAGAACACAAGCTCTATGCAAATTTTAGTAAGTGTGACTTCTTCCATAAACAAGTCCATTACTTAGGCCATGTCATCACTGAGGAAGGAGTGACAGTTGACCCAGGAAAGATCAAAGCCATCATGGATTTGCATACACCAAAGGACTTATATGATATCAAATCCTTTACATGCCTAGTAGGATACTATAGAAGGTTCATAAAGGGGTTTTCCAAGATTGGTTTCCCAATCACCTCCCTACAGAAAAAGGGAGTTAAATTTGTTTGGACCACATAATGTGAAGAGAGTTTTCACCAATTAAAACACCTTTTAACCAATGCACTAGTGTTGAAAATTGCAGAACCAGACAAGGAATTCATGGTATGTACTGATGCCAGCAAAGAGGGACTCAGAGGAGTCTTCATGCAAGAAGGATATGTAATCAGTTATGAATCCAGAAAATTGAATGCACATGAAATCAATTATGTGACACATGACCTAGAATTGGCTACCATAGCACATGATTTAAAAATGTGGAGGAATTACCTCTTAGGAAGAAGATTCATACTTATGATAGACCATAGTGGGTTGATATACTTGTTTTATCAGCCAAAAATCAATGCTAGACAGGCTAGGTGGATGGCTCTCCTTAGTGATTTTGATTTCAAAATCAAACATATTAATGGAAATGAAAATAGAGTGGTTGATGCCATCAGTATAAGGATGAAGGTGATTCATTTGGCAGTTGTGAGTACCTGTGAATTAGACATCCAAGAGAGAGTTAAAAGTGCATAGGGAACATATGAGTTTCTCAAAACTGTGAAATCATACTTAGAGAAAGAGCCCACAAGGATGAAGTATGAGGGCTATCAATTGTTGAATGATGGCCTGCTAACTTACAAAGGTAGGTTGTATATTCCAGATTGTGACGACTCGAAGAGGTTCATACTGGATGAACTACATAAAATACCATACACTGGTCACCCTGGTTATTATAAAATGATCACAACCACCAAGAAAATATTTTATTGGTTGGGAATGAAGAAGGACTTAGCTGACTACTTGGCCAAGTGATTAGAATGTTAGTAGGATAAGGTGGAGCATAGACATCCAGTAGGGATGTTGCAGCCCTTACCAAGTCCAAAATGGAAATGGGAAACCATCTCCATGGATTTTATCACCGGACTACCTAAATCAACCAATGAGAATAATGCCATTATGGTAGTTGTGGAAAAGTTGAGGAAGGTTGCTCACTTCATCCTCGTAAGGTACACTTTCAAGGCGATAGATATTGCCAATATTTTCAGGAAAGAAATATTTAGACTGGATGGCATGCCTAAACAAATCACATTAGACCGAGATACAAAATTTACTTCGAAATTTTGGAAATATCTTTTTTCTAGTTTTGAAACTAAATTACTATTTAGTATGACTTATCACCCTCAAACTGATGGACAAACAGAAGGGTTAAACCAAGTTCTAGAGGACATGTTAAGGATTCATGTGATGCATCATCCCAAGAAGTGGGAAAACTACCTACCCCTGGTAGATTTTGCTTATAACAATGGCTATTAGGAATCCTTAAAGATTAGTCCTTTTGAGGCTCTCTATGGTAGGCAATGCAACATTCCAATAAGTTGGAATAACTCAGTGGACAGAATAACACTCGATCCAAACCTATTAAAGGAAATGGAAAAACAAGTAGTTTGAATAAAACAGAATTTGAAGGTGGCCCGAGATCGGAAGAAGAGCTATGCAGAAAAAAATGGGACTCCTAGGGAGTTCAAAGTAGGGGATCATGTGTATCTCTAGATTAGACCCAAAAGAAGTTCCTTGAGAATGAGAACTTGTGCCAAGCTGGCACCTCAGTTTTTTGGACCCTTTGAAATTTTGGATAGAGTGGGAACTGTAGCATATAGACTAGCAGTTCCTCCCACAATGAAAGCACACAATGTTTTCCATTTTTCATTGTTGAAGAAATATGTACATGATTATAATCATATATTTGACTAGTCTGTGATCGAGGTGGAACCAAAGGGAGAATTCCTACTAGAACCCCAATGCATACTAGACAGGAAGGACATTCCAATCAGGAATAGAACCATTGCACAGGTCAAGGTGCAATGGAAACACTTTGGTCCAGGTGAAGCTACATGGTAATTGGAGGATGCCATGAAACAACCATACCCGTTTTTGTTCACTTCTATACATAAAGACCACAACGAAAGGTAGAAGACCGAGGATGATGTTCCTTTAAGGGGGAGGGGATTGTAACACCCATGTTTCCCCCAACTTGTAAATATAATTATATTTGGATAAAATATCATGGACATCCCGGTCATGAGAATTTTGGAAAAGACAATGAACCTTGTTACTAAATAAAAAAGGGGAAAATTGTGGCACAATTGCTGAAAGGAAGTGGATAGTACGGATCATGATGCATGAGAGAGGATGGTAAGGGGAACTAATCATGGTTTAGATGACCCTACCAGACCAGTACGTTGTTGGATATAAATTGCTCAGACCCAAAACAATCTTCTAGCCCAAAAAATTTAATTACCAGTCAAGCTAGTAGTTGGGAAATCTTCATCAAGAGTAAATGAGGAGATGGGTATATTACCTACTTGGAAACTTCCTTAACTGACCCACAAAATCTTATTGGAAAGGAAAGAAAATTTTGAAAAATCATGGCAAAGGGCAGAGGATACACACGAATGGATGGATATACCACTCGAGAAAAAGCAGAGCGTGTGAGGCTCTCTGGTCATGAGGAGAACTGAGAAATATATATTGTTCTAGGTACAAGAGCACTTGGACAATGTTTTCTATTGAGTTGATAAATGTAGATGCATTGATTGAGTGAGAAAACACAACAGACTCCCTTGCTTGGTGGATAGAAAACTGAACTACCAGGACCCTGTGGGAAAAGGAGAGTAACCTTTGTCCCTTGTTGTAGCTAAGGAAAAAAGGAAAACTACATGATACATCTATCTCATGGTATCATGGTATAGCTAGGGGGTGGCCAGTTGAGGAATACTCGAAGATAAAACTGTGCCTATGTTTGGGTGGAAAAGAGCACCCCTGTCATTAATTTCCAACTAATTTCCAATTTCAAATAAGTGTGACTATGAGCTTCATATAGTCTTGACTGATTTGTTGTAATATGTATCTTCTTGAGTTAAATAATGGAAAAATATGTTATATTGTTTGAATGATAGAATTGTGTCTTTGATGGCCTAACAACCTAGGAAATTTAAAGTAAAGCGTGAATGTCATATTTTGTAGATGGTGTCTTCCTACCTCTGTTTAGAAAGGGAGAACTACTAGCAATGGGATTTTAACTTAATTTGGGGACATAAGGATTCGACCCATGTGTGGGTTGGAAAATCCTCAAGGGATTTCCCAAAGAACAAATCCATAGAGGTAGAGTCGAGACAGACTCTGCAGGACTACTCCAGTCTTGTTGATTCCTCAAAACTACCTTTCTCTTGATTATAGAATTTGAGTTCGATAAACGAAGGGTGCTTACTTCAAACCATTTTCCCCCTAGTGACCGCAGGCTCAAGTCTGTGGCCTTAACCAAATCTCAGATAATATCTAAGAGTGTAGCCCTTGGGGGCTCATCAAATCCCCATATGACCGAGACCCTGAAATGTTGCGCTATGATAAAAGGGAGATAAGACTTCTAGGCTTTGAGACTTCGAAGGTATGAGACTTCGGGATGTTGGAACCTAACAACATTAAAATCCTGTCGAAGGTAACCTGTCAAAACAGTGACTGGACAATTGATCGAAAACTAGAAATTTTCTATCCATTGTCGTGGGATCCGCTTTATCGTTAAACCCCGACCAACTTTTCGGTCGCAAAGATACTAAGTCGTAGATCCAAGAAACATCGGGATCTTTCCCAACTGTTGGATATACGCTATGGTCAAATTCGGTGTTGACTCACTCTGAGAGTGAAAAGGCATTAAACGACCGGAACTCCCGAATGTCGAAGCCACGAAGTAACACGAGCCATAGATCTAAGGACCCTTCGGGATCTCTCTCAACCATTAGATCGGGCCTAGTGGAAGGATAGTGTAATCGATAACGTTGATCAACAACAGGCAGTCGTATCCCCTTTATGACCTTTCTAGTAGGTAACCCTCCAGGACTTAAATGGGATAATACCTATAATGGATGTGAGGTCGCGAAATCCCGAAGTGGAGAAATCCCACCAACCGTCAGATCAAGGAGAGGAATTCAGAGACTTAGTGAGTCGTTGATCTAAGGATCTGTTGGGGGCCCTTCCCGACTGTTTGATCAACTAGTGAAAGGACAACGTAAGCACTTCGACGAAGTATTACTTCGGGAGTCCGAAACTTCAGAACTCAGAGACTTCAGGGCTTCGGGAGATTTGACATGTTGGTGCACAAGAAAAACTCTGAAGCACCAAAGGTCAGAGTACGTGGAAGGAGTTCTAGAACTTCGGAACTCCGGGACTCTAGGAGATGCGAGGATATAGGATGGTGCGTTAAATGTCGAAGCGCCAAAGTGCCAAAATTCTCATTTGTAGTGTCCAACCTTGATTGGACAGGGCACGTACACCATGATAATACGGTGTTGTGGGATTGGGTGCAAATTAAGTGTGGGTCCCATCCCCCCTTGTCAATTTTAAGCCATGTGTTAAGCACAGATGAATCTTAGCCATCATATCCAAGGGTGGATAGAATCTCCACCATAGATTTTGGAGTGGAAAGAGTCCTTCAGACTTCAAAACTCTGGGGAAGTTTGTAGACCTGTACAAGAATATCGAAGGGGTCGAAGGCCTATTAGCCACAAAGTCCTGGAAGATATCCTCTGCAACCTCCCCTCCAGTGGCCATGTCATCGCTAGAGGATGACGACCAAGGTCGTGTCAGTGCCATGTAGGTTGGGTACGAATGAGGTGGAGCCATGTGGCCTTTGACCAACGACACCTTGAGAAGTTTAGGGAGCCATAACTTTCGACTCATAACTCGGTTTCAGACGAGTTTATAGTCGTTGGAAATATCTAGGAGAGAAGAAGGAAATTGTGCCCTTATTCAAGGAACTAAGAGAAGTTGTAGGAAAGAGGAAAATTTATACCCCCATCCCTTAAAAGGCTACTTAGGGGGTTGGGTGTGTGACTACAACCATGCCCTCTACTTTGTGCTCTCCTTGAAACTTACAAGCATGCACTATGTAATCAAGCACCATGCACTATGTACCATGTTGTAACATTTTTTACAATAACTCATAACTACCCTTTCAATAGCTTCTCACATGTATTTTGTGAAACTCTGATATTCCCATATAGACATTTTTATTACCAACACTAAATTAAAATGCACACAACACCAACAAGAAAACCCCCCAATGTTTTTTTGTAACCGTGTGCTACTCACCATGTCCAAGTTCAAGCATTATTATGAGTGCAAACTGGCACAAACATGTACTCTTCTCCCACTAGATGTCTCTCTCATGACTTCACATAGATACAACAATGTCCTTCTCTATAAAGGATTCCACAAGCAAAGGAATAAACTACAAATATAATCCACAAATCTCCCTTGTGAGAGAGATTAGGCCCATGATGGTTCTAATATCATGTAAAAATTTTATAGAAATTAAATAATGCCTAATACAACCATTAATAAATAAATAGGGAAAACAACATTACAATAATGGAACACCAAAGTTATTGTGGTAAAAACCCCATCCAAAGTAGAACGTCCACTCTCAAAGATGTATCTTTATATTCCCATGTGCTCCTTGTAATGATATGAGAATGGCTTTAAAGACAAAAGTTTTACTCAAACTTTTCTAATAACATTCTTCACTCCCTAAGCTTTTCTTATGCTCATCTTAACAACAACACAAAATATTACTAAAACATTACAAAACACATACTAAACTTACACAAAATCACAACTCATGTGACGACTACACAACAAGTACATACTAAAATTGCACAAAACCACAACTCTTGTGACAACTACACAAGTAAGATTTATTTCTAATAATGAGAAACTTCCTAGAACTAATTGATATAGTTAGATTCGTGCCATTAAGAGAAAGTTATACCAAAATCCCTGGTAGCAAAAAGTTGGGATTTTTTCATTTCTCTATGTAAACACTTTTAATTGTTTGTTTGGACAAACTTTGTAAAGGGAGTCAAAGGTTACTTTTTCTTGTATCATGTTGTTAGACAAACTTCACGAGTTAGATATTTAAAATTTTGTTATTGTAATTAAGAGCTCTAATTAATATTTTTTTATTTTCATAGATTGAAATTTAATATTTTTTTATAAAAACACCTTTTTTACCATATCCATGTTTCGATTCATGTGATTTTGATTTCGGTCATTTATGATTTGTTAATGTTTTACATTTGGGTTTTGAGTAATATATGAAATATCTTTAAAGTATTTAAAAAAATTAATTAGAGTTATTTTTTTTTCTAATTAATAAAGGTTTTAGATGTCAATTAAGACTTTGTCTTTTATTTTAGTGTTTTTAAGAAAGTAGGATAGACCCATCTTAACTCTGCTTTTATGAAGCGTCGAGAGGATGTAGAAATCCTTCCTTTCGCACTCTAAAACGGGTTAGAGTCGACATATATAAATTTTATTTACTTAATTTATTATTATTATTATTAATTAAGGGTGACACATGCTATCTCCACGCTGAATTTAGGTTCGGAATCACACATCGACCTAATACTGGGTTTGTTGGGCCCGATATATGATCATCTTCATGACGTTATTATACACTTTTTTCCATATGTATATATGCGTTTTTATCTTTCAAATGAGCTTTTTGAAGAATTTTATGGTAAAATGATATAATCGGCATGAGGTACGTATAATTCGTGTTTTGTGATTCAATCAAGTTTAATTTATCATATTTTATGGTTTCCAAGAGTTAATTCATGTTTTTCTGTTGTTACAGGGAAAAACTCACCATGTTTCTTGGTCCGGCACTTGTTCCGGCACTTGATCTGACACTTGTTCTGGTACTCGATCCGGCATTCGTTCCGGCACCCAATATTGCACAAAAATGCAAGGCAAGTTGGCGGTTATGGTATTGGCGGCCAGTGGTGGACAAATCAAGCACATGGGTTTTGTTTGTCATTGCCCCCTCCAGCTACTAAGCTCAATACAACTCGATTTCAGTTGTCCAAAGAGGGCGCTTATTGGGTTCCTCCATTTTGTTAGTTATGGATGCATTTAATGTAATTTGCCGAATTTAGAGGTGGTTCGACCCTCCTGTGGTCGACCACCTGGGTTGTAATCTTATAAATACCAATAGGATGCTCATTAGATTGTTAACCAAGTAGCATAAGAATCAGAATTGCCAGAAAAACGATTTTGCTCTGTTTCTAGTTTTACATTGCCATAATAGTGCCAAAACTGCGTTTTTGGATTTTTATGGTGAATTTGGCCTGCTGAGGTCGTGGTGTTCTTTTAGAGAGTGACCATGACTTGTTGGGGGGGCCACTAGCAGTCTAGTAACTTTCTTCATGTTTATTTTTCATTTCCTAATTTAAATTGCTCTCTTTTCATTTTCTGTACATGTATATTTTTATTGTGCTAATTAGTTTGTTGTAGCTTACTGTTTTACTTCTTTTTGCAGGTTAAATGATGATATGTGTTAGTATGTGTTGATTTTGTAGATTAGAAAAGGCTTGCAAGTCTCTCTCTCACTATACTAACCCCGTGTGCAACGTAGATGTTAAATTGTGCTTTCTTTTATATGTTTACAGTCAAGTTTAGAACATATTTTTAATTAGAACAAAGCATAGTTTTGATCTGAGTTTCTTTTGACAAAGATTGATGGATGGATAGATTTGCTTCTAGTTTTTGAATCATAGCTTGCTTACTTCAGCTTTAGATAGATTTCACTTGCTTAGTTATTGGTTAAATGTAATTGTCAATTCACTTCTTAATATCATGTTTTTAATTTCTGTTTTTAGTCATTTTCTTATCATAGCTTGAATGATTAAACTAGACATAGTATAGTTTTTTTTCACGCAATTTCCTTTCATAAATTAAAATGCAATCAAATTCCTTAGTTAGATAATGATGATCTTGTTTTGATGTTGATGGTTTGTACATGAATATGCATGGTATTTAACATTACTTTTATCATGGCTAAGTTTTCATTGGACTATTTACTTCACACCTTTCATTTTGCCATTGAAATTAGTATTGAGCTTATACCATTAGAACTGTCCTTTGTTGTCAAATGTCATCGAGATATCATCCATCACCACCGAAGGAATTCACACAACCACCAACATTACATTTGAGTGTTTCATAGATTAAAGATAGTTTCTTGCTTTCGTAGATTAGAAAAGATAGTTTCTTGCTTTCATAAGTTTAGTTGGTAGTCTTTCTTGCTTTCAATAGAATATATTTCCCTTCATGCATTGCATCAAGCATTTAAACTTCCTTTCATGCAAGAGAAATAGTTTTGCATTAGGCATTTAGTTCACTTGCCTCTTAGGCTAGGTAGTTGTTCAATGAGAAGTCTTTGCTTACTTGTCTTTTGCTTTATGTTTTTGCGTGCTTGTCTATTTTCTTTAATAGGTTAGTTAGGTTCTTTTGCTTGCTTGTCTAGTTGCTTTAATAGGTTAGTTAGGTGTTTTTGCTTACTTGCTTATTTATTTTCTTTCATAGGGTAGTTGCTCATTGAATGTTGGTTGGCAAGATAAAGGTAGTTTGTTTTCATCATTTGCTTAGTATGCTTAGTAGTTTACCTTTGCTTACTATCATGAAATAGTTTTCTTTACATAGAGTTTTCATTCGCTTTCTTAGGAACTATCCATCAGTCCTTGGCCCAAAAGTACTTAAGTTACATAGTTTCAATTTGCTTAGTAGGGTTTGTTCATTAGATAGGTTTGCTTGAGTAGATTAGCCCTAGATAGTTTAGTGTCTTTTTTAGTACATATAAAACACCTAATATTTTGGCGTCGTTGTTAGGGAGTTGTCTTAGGAATTAGATCATCCTTAGACCTTAGAATTAGTTTGGTGGCGGGGGGACTTTAATATGAGAGGTAAGAAACTACGCATATTCTATAGCAGGTTCCCCCAAACCCAATAATAGTTTTTCTTTTTGTTTTCTTTCATGAATAGACCTAGGAATCAAATGGTAGCTTTTTCTTTTTGTTTTTGCTTTCTTTCATGAATAGGCCTAGAGACCCACAAGGTAGATACATTAAATCAAAATCAGACCTTTCAACCAAGGTTCCTTTCGATCTTTTTGGGGGAAAGAACGTTCCGCTCATAAAATTTGCAGACCGATACCAAAAAACAGGAGCTAGCTCAACCCAAAGAGCTAAAATAATCTCTGAAGAGACTAACATAGGGAGCACTATAGAACAAGAAATTGAAGCATCAATCATACTAGGACAAGAGGCAAGACCACTTGAGTCTTCCACAAAACCAAACAATACAACCTTTTCTTTTACACCACCACCAGGGGACCCTAGTTTTAAAGATATCATAGACCCTAAACAGGTGAATCTTTTGTTTGGTAGCTCAACCAATGTAATTATCTCTCAAATTGACACAGAAACTTTGGCACCAATAATCTCAACCGGCTCGAGTAGAGTCCCAGACATCCAATCAGTAGGAAGACCTTTTCATCAAAGAGAAACCTTGTTCTCTTCAAAGATAAAACCACTTAGGTACTCTCTTTTTGTAAACCAAGCCAATATGGGTGATCAGGAGGACCATAACAATGTCAGACACAGAGAGGAAGAAGAAACTAGAAACCAAACTGAAACTACCTTCAGGTTTCCGATTTTAGACACCACTCTGAATGTCAACATGAAGAATATTCCTCTCTCAGCACTGCCTACCTTTTATG
>ML784745.1:683506-697596 GCA_009831015.1 Picea engelmannii | reverse complement strand
GAAGAAAGATGCTCATCATGTCAGACAGATTCAGAAGAGGAAGAGTATGATGAAGCAGAAGTTGATTACAAAGAAAAATTGATCAGTGCAATTAAATATCTAAGGAAAGAAAGAGAAAAAAACAAGACATCCAAAAAATAATTGATGAAGCAAAAGCAAAGTGTTCAAGGTTCTGAAAAGGATCAATAGGTCATCAAGAATTTAAGAGCTCAACTAGAAGAGACTAGAAGAATTGAAGAAACTCTAGAATATCAAAAGAAATATTTAGAAGCCAACATAGCAACACAAAAGGAAGACGCAGAAAAGAGAGAAAAGATATTGATGGATCATCTCAAGGAAAGAACCAATGATTTAAACCAACTTGAGGAAGAGTTTAGTCAAGAAGAGAAAAGAATGGAAGAAGAAATAATTGCATTGAAAATCCAACTTGAAGAAGCAAAGAGAATAGAAGAGGTCATGAAGTCTCAGATAATGGTATCCGGAAAGTGGGTCAAGTGACCTAGAAGATGTTTTTAAGAATGCTACTTGGAGAGTATAAATAAGTGGCAAGGCTCTCTCATTTGAATCACACTTGAGCATATTGAATATCTATATGTGTCTGAGGTAACCAAGGATATCTAAACTGGAATTCTTAGTGAAGGTGGAGAAAAGAAGACCGAAATGCAAGGAAGGATAAATTCTTTTGATGGTGCTTTCTAAGGTATGTTATTTACAGGTCATCTCACCATTTTCGCTATAACTTTTTTTCTATAATGATTCAGACCGTGAAATTTCTATGCAAGTGAGAAAATATATCCAGGTATCTGTGGTAAAAAATTAATCTTGTGGGTCATTGTATTTTGGAAGTTACACTCCGTGGAAAATAGGGTTTGTGATCAGTCCTAAAACTAGTCAAAATCAGGTGTTTCGGGTAAAAACGTCATAACTTATTCATAACAGATCCAAATTCAGTAAGGCCAAATGTGTTGGTTATGGTACAGTCTATAGTATGTTTTTTAATAGTTTTAGATCAATTCATCAAATATTTTGTGTGGGGCATGCTCTACAAGGTCGCTCTCTAGAATACGTCAGAATTCAGCAAGGTATGTCATTTTTGCTATAACTCCTTTTCTGAGAGGTTCCAAGTAGTGAAACTTGGAGGAATTTCATAAAACACACTGAAGAACATTGTGTATCAGTTTCAGATCTTTATACATTGCAGGTTCAAAGTTATGATTACTTCAAATTAGGGTTGTTGACTAATCCAAAACTAGTCTTGTGAGACTAAAGAAAAGTTTGATGAAAATGCAAGTCTCTTGTTGTTAAAATTAAGGAAGGTTTGCAGGAATGTGATCATATACACCAGGTCTATTACATAGCTACAAATCAGATTTGGATGGTGAAATTGATTAGGGCTTTTTGTTGAGGTACATGTTGAGTACATGGTTGAGACAAGTAGTTGATGAGTTGGTACGTACATAAGGTGTATAGTTGATGATGTTGGTACATATTGATAAGTAGTTGACACATGATTGGTACATACTTGGTACATGGTTGGATTCACTTGTTTATGGTACAGGTTGATTACAGGTTGGTGCATGGTTGATGCACTTGTTTATGGTATAGGGTGATTACAGGTTGGTGCATGGTTGATGCACTTATTTATGGTACAGTTTGATTACAGGTTGAGGTATAGGTTGATGCATGGTTCAGATTTATTGGTACAGGTTTACAGCGATATATCTCACAGTGATAGTATGATAGTGTGACAGTGGTTCCATCATTCTACTTCTACTTCAGGGTGGCAGGATGGGGCAAAGACAGGTGGTTGTAGCCACCTTCCGGTTGTAGCCAAAGAACATAGGGGGTTGTAGCCTCCTTCTGGTTGTAGCCAGAGAATTGGAGAGTTGGAGCTTCCCTCAGGTTATAGCCTAAGAAACTAAGGGGTTGGAGCTTCCCTCAGGTTATAGCCTAAGAAACTAAGGGGTTGGAGCCTCCTTTCAGTTGCAGCTCGAAAACAAAGGAAGTTGGTGCTTCCAATGAATGTAATTCTTCAAGACATATAAGAAAAAGCATTCCGTAATTTTCTCCCGATTTGAGTTTCCACGTAAAACACTGGTGTACTGTGTATGTGTATGATTGTTCATTTGTTCATTGCTTATTTACTCTGCAATTATTGAATGATAATGCTTCATTGATATAACACTTGGATTATATGGTTAAAAGAGATTAAATTGCTCTATCACTGATTCACCCCCCCTCTTAATAATCCAACAGTTTTAATGCATAATGTTTTACCTTTTGTTTTTATTTTTCCAACCACAAGTTTTAATGGATGGTGTTTTACCTTTTGTTTTTATTTTTCATGGTGTTTTACCATTTGTTTTTATTCTTCCAGCTCTTCATGGTGCAATAATATTGTCTAATTCTAACTATCCAGTAGAGACTTTGTAGTGAAAGTTGCTTTTCTAAATCTGCATCAGGTTCAAAACCCTGTTTTTCCAGCCAAATAATGCAGAAATTTCCATGGAGGCTTCCTACACGACGGGTTTGGATGGATCAGAGAAAGTGAGGTACAGTTCGATTGACAAATCTACCCTGAATGCTAGCCTGCGTCAAGCCAAGACGGGCCAGTTCCCACTATTAACTCTCTGAACTAATGGATTATCTTCGGGACAATATCTCTTTTTGATGAATGTTTCAATAGCATAAGGAACTTGAAAGCAGTAAACATAACTATTTAATTGCAGAATAAATAGTTAATGAGAAACTTAAACACTCAGGGAAAGAAAAAAACAAAACACTTTATTGCTGATCGGTTCTTGATCGAGTTTATCTCTGTGATCTACAATATTTGGTCCGAGCGACTTCTTTCTTGTTAATGAGAACACATATCTAATT
This sequence comes from Picea engelmannii, assembly GCA_009831015.1. Lineage (NCBI taxonomy): Eukaryota > Viridiplantae > Streptophyta > Pinopsida > Pinales > Pinaceae > Picea > Picea engelmannii. Next base: position 694,716 of record ML784745.1, on the reverse strand, counting down.
TGAAATTTGTGTGGCATAAAGTACCACAGTGTAGGTGGGCTAATCCCATGAAACATTACTCTTCAAAACATCATACAACTGAGGTGGAAATTGCAAAGTACTATTACTCGATGCTGATCTGGGACTAATGTGGTGGTCGTTGGCAATGTTGTTTTTCAAAAATATATCTTCGTGACGATCAGTAGTCGCATCTGGTTGAAAGAATGAGAAATTTTGGTAATTTGTCTTGGGATCGTTAAAAACAGCTGTGATATCTGAACTTGATGGCCTTGCAGAAAACTCTGCCATGGGAGACATCTGCAGCATGCAACTTACGAGATCAAGGGTGCCCTTCAGAGATAAAGGATCCAAATGAGAATAGTAGTTGGTGGGTAACTCCAGATTTGGCAGACACATTGGTCTTAAACCACAGAAAGATGACATTGATTTGCTAGACTCCACTTTGTCTGATCCATCCAAACCCGTAGTGTAGGAAGCCTCCATGGAAATTTCTGCATTCTTTGGCTGGAAATCATGGTTGTAGCCTTGATGATCACTGGATTGGGAATTAGAGAGATTGCTGGAAGTGGACGTCTGATTTCTAGTTTCATTGGACTGTTCCTCGGGATCATGGATGAAGTTAACAGCTCCCATGCAGTTGCCTGAGACCATGTCTGAATTCATGGGTGAGTTGATAGATTCCACTCTTCTCTCGGCCAATGGAGGTGCCCATACATGAGACAGAGCTCTATGAGCAATTGTGTTCTTTTTAAAAATTCTGCAAATAGCCCATGCATCCTGCAAAAAAAACACCACAATAAAATTGTTCAGCATGAAAAGGTTTCTAGATTCATTACTTTTATTGCTACATTAAGGATTTTTTATTGGAGGAAGGAATTTAACTTACATTGGGAGGCAGATTCTTGTCTAGGGAGATTTTAGAATCTGCTGCAGTTGGAAGACGAAATTCGTGCATCATCCAATCGGTTTTGATTCCTTTGGCTGCTCTCCCTTTGTAGAAAACAAGAGATTTCTTTAGGCCAATGCATTTGGTGCCATCGGATGAGTAAATTGGTCGGTCTGTGCCAGTGGCTTTCCAGAAACCTGCAGATGTCACTCTGTTGGGTCGAGCACTGTTGCGGTACTTCCTGTCCCTCGGGCAATAAAAATACCATTCCTTCTCTCCGAGGGAAGCCATTTCTTCTTGTATAAGTGCAAACACAGGCATAGTATATTAGACTCAACCCTAAATTATTCCATAATGCTACTTTTCTTAAATTTCCAGTTGTGTCTAAGATGCTAATATTATGATCCTCATGGTACTCATCATCAGTTCCTATAATCCTCATACCAAGCAGTCTCAAAACTCTATTTTACTCTTGAAAGTAAATCCGAAATGAAATTAGTTCAAGGAATGAATTCAACTGATTGTTGGAAATTTTTTCTCAAGAAATCAAAGATCAAATTAAAAAAAATAGGAAAATGATACAGACTACACAGATTATAAAACTGCAGGACAATCTATTGTGGCTCTCTCTTATTTTTTTTTTAACAATACAAAACTAGATTCTAAGAAATATCCAGAATTGAACAAATTTCAGAGAAGGATAATTTCAACATACTTGGAAGGTCCCATGGATCATATTTGTAGATATCGAGTTGCTTGATGAGCTCAATGGATAGAGGTCTCTGTTGCACTTTCCTTCGGAGATAGAAACCAACCAGTTCCTCGTCAGTAGGATGAAACCTGAATCCTGGGAGCATCATCTCATCAGCCTGATCTATATCATCCTTCTGCTCCATTTGGACTAAAAAAAATCCTGACCACAAGCGATCTATATATTTGATCACTCTCTCTGTAAAATAAGATTGAAATCCCTTAATCTGTATTCTCAGACCTGCACATGACCTGAAAACTTAGATCACTATTTTGGTGCTGATGCATGAAAATCTCCACCCAAGCTATTATGGCACCTTGTACGTTTTATTGTGAACTTTGAGAGAGTTGAAGCGAAGGTTAGGCCGCTGTTTAGGGAGTAGCGTGCTTCAATGCACATGTAACGATTACACACCTCCGCAACATGGGGAAATGACCTCAGCTCACTAAAACATAAAATCCCAGTAAAGTTCTGTGAACGTGGGAGACATTCACCGCATGTGGCTATCGAAACATGAGTAGTTTACTTTATCGAGCACAGAGGTCTTTCAGTTGGGTTTGAACAGCGCTACGTATGCAATGAGGGGTGTACAGGTTTTCTAATTGGGTTTGAAAAGCTGTATGCAACGAGGAAAGTAAGGCGGCCACTACAAGATTGGGTAAAAAATTTTTTAGGTATTAACAGATTTTCATTACGATGACGTTTTCTGAATTGTTGAATAATGTTGTTAAATTTTTTTGCCTAATTTGATAAAATTTAAAATTCCTGCTCTAATTTTCTGGATCGATTAGATACTCAATTAAAACAATCCAACCACCATCGATACCATCAACAACGTCCCCAACCACCAACCGTTAGGGCAACGTCACTACAAGACGTTTCTCTTAGCTCTGATACCAATTTGTAACGTCCCCAGCCATCAACAAGCCGAACAACGTCACTACAGGGCATCTCTCTTAACTCTGATACCAATTTTATACATTTATATGCACCTATCTATCTCAGATTAACAGTTACAACACTTTGTTCATGTCACTTATTCATGCGGAAATAATACTAAACATTATGTCTGTATATTTATATGCACCTATCTATCTCAGATTAATAGTTACAACACTTTGTTCATGCCACTTATTCATGCGGAAATAATACTAAACATTTTGTCTCTATAAGCATAGAGACGACATATTCTAACCATACACAGATTAATGCGAAATTAACATTAAACCTACACATACATCATATATGATTTATCTAGGCATTGTTCATCAACTTATAAAAGATGTACAATTACACCACATACAATCAATAGATATTTGCTACTTATCTTCTATTCAATGACTACCAAGTACGTGCAGACCTTCCACAAACCTCCCAGCCTTAAGACCAAGCTGCTCATCACTCTCAACAGTGGGTCACTCCTGAGTTGGGACTAAACTCCACCCAGGGCAAAGGAATCCTAGACTAGGTTGAGGTTACAAAAAACTGCACAGTGCAAGTGAAAGGATTATCTCCAAGAGCCTACTTACGTCCACTACTCACGGACTCTCATTCTTCACATGCTTGTTCCACCCCAAGAATATGCACCTTCATTGTTCCACAGTCCATCGACTCCTCCACTTCCCTTTTCCACAATCCATCGGCTGCTCCACTTCCCTTTCAGGGTCTCGGCAACAGGCCGGATCAGGAATTCAGGAATTCTCAAAGCTCTGTAGCTGGTGTTGGACTCTCTAGGAGAAAATCACTTCCCAACAAACTCTCTCACCTAGAGAGAGCTGCTCATAGGCCTGATAACCTGCCTCTTCAACCACGGGCCTAACAACCCGCTTCTCCAACCAACTTCAACTCAATTCCAACAAGTGAGGACAATAGCAAGGCTCAATATAGCTCAGGGGATGGAAGCAACCACAATTCGATAAGACACAACACGACTCTAGCAAGTACAGATACATCGTGTTTCACAGGAAAACACAAGTCAGCGTCACAGGTTACTGGTTTCAGAGGTGCGTGAAAGATGCAGGGGTCGACGAATGGGAAGTGAACCCCCCAATGAACTTAGGATAACTGGGTTTATTTTCCCCACTTTAATATTTTCATTTTCAAGAATATATTATAATATTCCCTTAGATTAAACCCTCTAATTTAACCCTTCTTTTGGTTGGTCTACAAGCAACCATGTATAAACTTAGCCCCCTATAACACATAAGCCTACCCAGCTTATCAACACAAACATCAGTACAAGGACTCATCAACAATTAAAATAACCATATTGATTTATTTTTTCTAACTCATTGAAATCTTTTTTTAAAAATATAAAAAAATCAATAACTAACAGGTAGCAACTATAAACCCTAAACTAATATCAATAGCTTACAAACCAATCCTTAACAGAAAGACTTTATCTTTTCAACCTTATTACAAGTAGCCGTGCTTCATCCAATATTTCAACCCACTAATGTATTCCAGAACCCAATTTAGTCGCAATATGGGAAAATATGGAACACAAACAGGAAGGACCATTGACGTGGACTTGACTTAAGAGAAGGCCCTGCTTGAATGGCCGCCATAGACGATAAGACTTTCACATCTTACTGGGTCCCGAGGTCGATAGATAGCTGCCCTTACCAATAAACCTTTTTCACATTTTCAGCCGAGAGAGAGACCGCACTGCTCTTTTCCATGTAGCCATTAAATACATTTTGGCTGTATCAGCGACTTTCCTGCCATCCATCCTTCATTCCAATATACCTTCGCGTCAACCATATCGCACTAAGCTCTCCGATTTGATGGCGATTCTTCTTTTTAACCCAATTTGTTAATTATATTTCATAGCCCAATTGTTTAAACGCCCTCGATTCGATGCCAATTCTTATTTTTAGCACAATGTTTTAAATGCCTTTTTTTATTCTCGTTCCGCTAACTAAGGGTCAACAATGGATAAATCGACTGCATCAAATGGTAAACGCAGACGAAGCTTCTTACATTTCTGGGGCGGCGACGAAAACTTTCGCTGCAAAACTGTCACGATTCAACCATATTCATGTGCGAGTTGTAATTGAGTTGCGATTTGGAATTGATTTTATAAGTGGAAAAAATTAATGGTAAAGAAAATTATATGTTTTTCTTATTATTATTTTTATTATCTTTGATAGGTTTATACTTATTGGTAATGGATATAATTAATGATCCTATTTACTTTTTGATATTTACTTAATTACATTATAAAATTATTATAAAGATATATAATTGCCAAGTTTAAATGATTAAGAAGAATTAATATCTATGCAAGTCACGTGTATATCATTAAGATACACTGCATACTTTTCATGTTGGGTGCACCCATTAGTTTATGGAGTCTGAACCATCTCCTTTATTTACTATGCTTTGATTTCTTTTTATACCATCCAGTTAGGATTTATTTCCACTAATGCATGCATGGATGTCTTCCAAGCCACAACCAAGCACCCGTCCAATGTTAATTACTTCGAAAGGCGTGCACCTATTGAGAATGGGCACAATTAATGATCTTTTAATCTTAAATTATAATCTGATGGCAATGCATTGAAGATACTGGCATATTCTTAGTTGTCCTTCAAAATCAATGCCTCAGATTTATTGTTCATAACTTCCTTGCACTTATGAAGGCATCCTTTAACATGTTTACTTTTTTACATTTACCTAATCACATTATAAATTTACTGTAAAAATACATAATTGTCACGTTCAAATTATTAAGGAGAATTAAAATATATGCAGGCCACATTTATATCATTAAAAAACACTCTGCACACGTTTCATTTTGGTGGCACTCATTCATTTTTTATATCTGAAAAGTTGTTTGATGCCACGACTGCAAGGACGTTTAATATTCACCTGTCACTCAGATCTCACCCATCTTGGTTGTTTGTGCTGCAGAAATCGAAGTTGTTTTGTATTCATTCAACAACCCTCTTGGTTGATTTTTATTAATAAGGCGAGCCCTCTGTATCAATTAGGTTTTCTTTTTAATTTAACTCGAATTTTTTTATTGCGCTAAAGAGTTTGAGTGTTATCACTAGCCGATATCTTTCGGCATTTTCCAGCCGTGAGTTGGCTGTGCTAATTCTTATTACAGTGGAAAAACTTAGCATAACTCAGTGTGTCAATTAATAATGTGAATAGTCATTATTAGTTGTTTTCCTTCTAGCTATTCATGTGCCAGTTGTAATGGAGTTGAGACTTGGAATTAATTGTAAAGAAAAAATTAATTGTAAAGAAAATTATATGTTTTTTTTATTACTATTCTTATTACAATGGAAAAACTTATCATAATTTAGTGTGTCAACTAATAATGTGGATAATCATTATTGACTGTTTTCCTTTTGGTTATTCAAGAAAAATTAAACCAACTGAAATGAATTGTCTTATTATTCAATGAAAACTAAACCACAGTAAATAACTTATTAGTATAGTAAGGAGACAGACTTCCCATATGGATAGTCATTATTGACTGTTTTCCTTGTGGTTATTCAAGAAAAACTAAACCACCTGAAATGACTTGTCTGATTATTCAATGAAAACTAAACCACCAGAAATAACTTATCAGTATAGTAAGGAGACAGACTTCACATATTTCCAACAGATGCTTCTGAATCTTGAGCGACCAGCCTATTTCTTTAGGTCAAAGAAAGACTAAGACGCAGTTTTAAATCATATTATAGAACCCTTGATTATTACTGAAAATAATAATATGAATTTTTGTTCAGGATACCATCTAATGCTGACCAGCCAAACGTTGATATCAAATGAAAAATAGATTAAGCTTTGCAGTTTTAACAGGCTATAAAAGAAAAGTAAATGAGGGTGGAGTCTGGCCCAACTTTACTCGTGTTCCCCGTATCAGAAGTTGTTAGTTACAGCTTCAAGTAGAAGTACTGTGAGCAGCATAAAATTTATGCACAGCGCAACCTTTTTTTGGCAATGGAGTACTACGCAACTTCTGGCAATGGAGTACTACGCGATTTCTGTCAAAATGATTTTTGGCAATGGAGTACTACGCGATCAAAATTGATATAATTTAAAAAAAAATTATTTTTTCTATTCAAATTAAAAAAAAAATTGCAACTTGTATAAACTTTATTATTAAAAGTTAAAAGTTATTGATTTATGATTTTTTTTGTTTGGGATTAGTCACACCAACTCTTAACATGGTTTTGTTTTTCCAGGTTTCAAACCTATGACTTTAACATCAGGAAGTGCCTTAACAACACACTACGGTCAACCATTATCTTACACCTTACTAACAGTTATTGATTTATAATTAATTTAAGAAATTTTTAATAATTTAATCAAAAAAGCATTGAATTTTAATAAAACTTTAAATTTGAATTTGCTTAAAAGTTATTATTATTATCATTAAATATATAAAAAGATGTTAAATACATCATTATAATTATAAAATGTTATTTGTATTTTATGAAAATACAATAATATAATATATATTATATTTTTTTGTCATTTATAAAAATTGGTTATATATATATATATATATATATAGAATGAAACTAATATAATTTATAAAATGTTTTTCTCATATATAATGATGATGAAATTAATGTAATTTATAAAATATTATTCTCATACAAATTTTACAATTTTAAAATTAAAATATAACATTTTATAATTGAAATTGATTTATAAAAAATACAATCATATTATTCAGGACATGAAAGTTTATAAAATATTATTTATATTTATAAAAATACAATGAAATACAATAAAATATTATTCTTATACAAATTTTATAACTTTATAACTTTAAAATTAAAGTATAACATTTATAAATTAAAGTATAACATTTATAGTTAAAATTGATTTATAGAAAATACAATCATATTACTTACAACATGACAGTTTATAAAATATTATTTATATTTATAAAAATGCAATGAATGATTGATGATTGTAAGATACATCATGATATATATGAAAGTTTTTTCATAGGTAAAAACTGGTTCAATAAATGGTAATACAATCAAATCAAATAAATTGTAATATTGGTTGGTAATACAATCAATTAAATTATAATATTGGTTAAATAAATGGTAATACAATCAAATAAATTGTAATACAATCATATATAATGATTATGAGATTGAGATAAAACTTGGTGACATTAAAGTTGAAGTATAAGTTTTATAGATTGAAGTGAAGTTTTATTCTAAGAAAGTAATATAATTTATAAGTTTTATAGATTGAGGTGAAGTTTTATTCTAAGAAAGTAATATAACTATGAGATTAAGAAAAAAAATTGTGACTTTAAAATTGAGGTATAAGTTTTATAGATGTGCAAGCTTTTATGGGTCGAGGTGTATTTTAGAAAGTTTTTTTTTTTTGGTTCAATATGAACTCTCACTTTAACTTGTGATATGATAGTATACATAATAATTGTGAAATTGAGATAGTATAGAAGAAATTATTTGTATAAAAATTAAAAAAATTAAAAAAAAAAAATGTATATGTAAAATCTAATTTTAATGTGAAATCTGACTTTGATAGTATACATAATAATTGTGAAATTAAGATAGTATAGAAGAAATTATTTGTATAAAAATTAAAAAAATTAAAAAAAAAAAAATTATATGTAAAATCTAATTTTAATGTGAAATCTGACTTTGAAGTGTGATATAATAGTATACATAATAATTGTTAAATTGAGATAGTTTAAAAAATATTATTTGCATAAATTTTTTATAACTTTACTTTTAAAATATAAACCTTTATGGATTGATAAATACTACATTTAAATTTGAATGAAAATTTTTTATATATAAAAATTTGTTTGAAAATATAGAGAAATTGAAATAGTTTATCATGCTTTATTAAAATAAAATTATGTGAATTTGGTTTTTGGATGTAAGTCTTCCTTAATTGACATGAGAGGATACTATATAACTCTTATTTAAATGAAATCCATGTTTATGTGAAAATTGGCTTTTACATAATATGAAAATTGACTTTGATACAATTACATAATATGAAAATTGGTTTTGATACAATTACATACATAACATTGAAGTAATTTACAAAGCATTATCTACACAACTTGGTTTTGTGACTTTGACTTTAAGGTTCAAGATTTTATGTGTTGAAGTGACAACATACAACTATTATCTAATATGAAAGTTTCTTATGTGTGAATATAGACTTTAAAATGTAAAATAATCACATACATATATATTCATTATATTCATATAAAATAATTTAATAATACACCATTTACACAAAAATACACAAAACTTAATAAATATAGATGTAACCCTTGAAGTGTAATAAAATCACATATAAAATAATTATGAGATGAGATAGTTTATAAAACATTTTTCATCCAAAAATTTTGTGAATTTAATTTAAAAACACACAAAAAGATGTAATCCTTGAAACATACTAAAATCACATATTTATAGTTTATAAAACATTTTCCATACAAAAATTTTGTGAATCTAATTTTGAAACATAATAAAATCATACATATATATAATAAAATAATTTATATAATTATAAGATGAAATTGTTTATAAAACATTGTCATGCAAAACTTTTTTGAATCTAATTTTGAGATGCAACCCTTTATGAATTGATTTTGAGGATATTTTATTTTTTAACTATGATTTATATGTTTTGTCACAATCTATCATATATTATAATAATTTATATAATTATAAGATAAGATTGTTTATAAAACAATGTTTAAGTAAAAGTTTTGTGAATCTAATTTTGAAATGCAAACCTTTATGAATTGATTTTGAGGTTATTTTATTTTTAACTATGATTTATATGATCTGTAACAATTTATTATATATTATATAATGGGTAATTATAATGGATAATGGGTAATCACATTTATGAAAAAACATCAATTTTTTAACTATCCTGATTACTGTATAAAATGATCAATAGTTAGATATCCTCATTACTACATAAAATGATCAATAAATTGCATTATTTATATGATTTATCACAATTTGTCATATATTATATAATGGGTAATCGCATTTATGAAAAAACATCAATTTTTTAACTATCCTCATTACTGCATAAAATGATCAATAGTTAACTATCCTCATTAGTAAATTGCTTTATTTATATAATCTGTCACAATCTATCATATATTATATAATGGGTAATAGCATTTATGGAAAAACATTAAATTTTTAACTATCTTCATTACAGCATAAAATGATCAATAGTTAACCATCCTCATTACTACATAAAATGACCAATAAATTGCATTATTATTCCCTGTCGTAGGCGTAGAGGGACTATAGCAATCAATAAATCGTTGACTACATATTACTTTGTCCTTTGACTCAAAATATTTGCACAATACCTATTGTTGGAGCTATAGAAATAAAAGCATATATTTTTAAATAATAAAAAGTAACATATATGTACTGATCTGATTGGATAAGAGATTGGAGGTCTTATTGTCGGCTTCGCTATTCCCAATGTACTATATGGAAACATATCCAAAAATTTTCTCGTAGTCGGTATGTTTTAATCATATATTTTTCCCGTATCTTGCTTGAAGGTTGATTAATGCTAGCATTAGTTCGAATGTTTGTATTAGCATTTTCTGCTACCCAAATATATCTGCAAGTTTTGATATGTAATAAGCATATTGAAAAGTTTTGATATCCAAGCTTTGTAGTGATTGAGAATTCCAAAGTTTATAGCATCTTTGGCGGATGTATATTTCTTGAAATGTATTGACACTTATTTGGATATGCGTAAATAGGACTGACTGCGTAAATTTTCACATGACGCGACGTTCTGCAACACCCTTGGTAGCTTAAATGTTTGCATTTCGCGAGGTGCTTAGACAGCCTGAGAGTCTTAAATGTTTATGTAAATATTGTTCTCAAATTACATTTTTCCTTGAAATTTTCTATACAATTACAATGAATTTGCACTTGATTGTCTACCGCCAGTTCAATACCCATTGTATGTTTCGTCTTTGTTCTATCATTGAAGCTACATACATTGTTTATTGATTCAGTGACTGCTTCTTTTTCGCTAGTTTGTCGATTCTTGCCATTGTATGTTTCATCCTTGTAATCGTTGAGGCTACATACATTGTTTACTGGTTCGGTGAGTGGTTCTTGTTCGTTGGTTTCTCGGTTGCTTCTTGTTGTTGTTTCGCTGGTGATTCGAGCTATGCTTCTGCATTTCATCGTTTCAAAGTAAATTTCGATGTCGTGGTTTCATTTTGTATTCCTTGTTTGTTGTTTAGTTTGCAGTTTGCAAGTAAGAATGTTTGATATTTGTAGTCGCATGTTCCTTGTGTGTTTCAGGTTCCTTTTCTGTTTGGTTTGCAATTTTGTAATCGTTGGAGATACATATGTTGTTCACTGGCTCGGTGGTTCTTGTTGGTTCGTTGGTTCCCAGGTTGTTGGTTCTGTTTGTTTGGATAGGGTTTGTGCTTTGGGGCGTTGGGGTGCAGTTTGTCCTCTTCGTGTTTTCTTGTTGGTTTGGTCCTTACTGGTTTCTTTTCTTTGATTCGGCCTTGCAGGGTTAGGGTGTAGCGACAATGGT
>ML784745.1:671338-683208 GCA_009831015.1 Picea engelmannii | reverse complement strand
AACAAAGATTCTGCAAGATTATATTTTCATGTGTGGAAGCATGTGTGGGTAATAAGCCATGGAAAACCGAGAACTTGTATCGTGTGCACAACAGTTTGTGTAGAGGATAAAGAACATGGCTAGAGGGCATATGTGGATAAATTCCAGGGAAAAGTAGAAATCGTTTAGCTATGGCCATGCAGTTGTGTGATATTTTGTTCCTTGTAATATATTTTGGCCAGGGAAAAAAATTGTACACATTTACAGCCATGGATAGAGAAGCGCAAAGGTTCATGTTTCTGCCTTTGTAGACTATTCATTGAGTCAGTTTTTCTCTATGTACATATTGTTTGTTCTCCGCTGAATACCAGCTTCCATCGATGTTCATTAAATTTTGTGGGTTCCCAAATTGAAACAAACAAAGTAGTTGGAGAAAAGGAGAGAGCATTGACTGCATCGGCTGAAGAGGATATAGAAAGGTGCATGCTCGTATTGTTGTTTCATATTGCGTTGTTTTGTATTTCATGTATGGTCTAGATATGTGTTAAGCTAGTTGTGTGCCTTCCTACATGGTAAGTTTTCTTGGTTGCATACGTTTATTCCTGCATACTAAGCTAGTGCATGTTTGTTTTGTTTGTGTTGCATTGTTGCATTTAAACAAACAGAATGGCTGGATAGGACGAAGGACTCTTTGGCGGGTAAATAGACCTATTTCTTTTTGTTTTACATGTCTGTTTCAAACTAACTTGCCTTCATGTCGATTGCATCTTTCGCGTTGTTGCCTTGGAAAAAACAGGTTGCTTGGACAGGGAGATGAATTCTTCTGTGTAGCAGCAGAGGGTTCTATGGTACAATCTTCTAAAAGGTATACCAAGTGTGCCGGAAAATTAAAGATACAAACCAGGTGCGGGCATATAATATAGAATGCATATATTTGCTTAGTCCTGATGTCCATCTACAAATGCTTGCATTAGAAAAAGTTGGACTAGTGAGACGGCCATGAGCAGTTAGTCATCCCAGACATTGGCGGACCGACAAGGCCAAAGGTAAAGATGCATGCGCTCTTCTCTTACTATGTTTACTAGACAAATTTCATGGGTTATATATTCATCTATGGCATGGCGAATATGCTCATGGCATCTCCAGTACATGGTTTGCATCTCGCAAGAAGTATCAACAAGTACGAGCGAGACGTCGAACATGTTGCATGTTTCGCAGACTAAGAGGTGTCGTTGCAAAACTCTGGCTCCATAGTTCATCAAAAGTATGTGTGTACTTGTAGCACACTACCATTGAATTTAGTTTTCATGTTCAAAAAATGTCTTTAGGTCTAGAGTTATGACATCCAAAGTACTGTCAATAGACGCCTTGAACAGCTGCCAAATTGGATAGGTGTTCGTCGAGGACATAATGGTTGTCTATACCACCTACTTGGACAAGGAAAACAAAACTAAACCCATTATGCATGTTGATATGACAGACAAGGACGCCATGATGACAGTCACACTGAATGTTCCTCCACAACTTGTCCAGAAACATGCAGAAAAGATATTGCCGCGTAATGGGATATCCATTACAAATTTTAATATATTTCTGAAAACAGTATATGTCCATGGTGATTGCGATCGAATTATTTCGGTCAACGAAACAAGCATTGTGGACAAAATTCCTCCTATTTGTTAAGAATATTGCTTCCTCCTGGACTCGACTATTAGGCAACTTCCATAGAGCACTGATATTTACCCAATGGGAACGATTGGGGTTGTTGTCACACTGGCCAGGAAATTTGGGTCGCAACACATTCTCCATATAAAGGATGGAGAGTCGGACAGCGAGAAGGAAATGGCACCTCTTTTCATATTTAGTTTTGTTGTTTGCTTTCACTTATGCATGTATGTTGAATAAGTTACACAAATATTGCATTGTTCCATGTTGCAGCTACAATTGTTTGATACGTATTCAGATTTGTTTTCTTCAGTGGAACAACAATTGCATAGAGGGAAGATTCCACTTATGTTGTTCAAAAATATAACAAAAAAGAAGGATTCTCTAGAAACGATCTTTCGGACAACCCAGTCAATGTTTGTAACAGAGTTGTGAGCAGATACAGTAAAGGATCTAGAGAAGCTAGCTAGATCTACAATTGTTGTGCATATACATTTACAAAATCATCCTCTCTTTACTTATAGAAATAGCCTTCAACAAATTTTTGCAGCTGTTAATTTTTTTTTGTTGTTTTAAAGGGGAGGGTGGGATGCAGTTGTGTATTATATTGTTCAATGTATTAATTCATTTGCTTGCATTCCCAGGTTGAAGGTATTTTAGTTGCAGCCAATGTGTACTCGACCCCCTTTGAGCCTGTTTGTGAAAAATTCCATTATGCTACCTCTGCCTCTGCTTTGATAATTGATGATACGATTGATTGTCTGCGATCTGGTGAAAAATGTCCATATATTTATGGACATTTCCTCAGTGGTGTTATTCGAACCATGGGAAACACAACCATGCACTGTACGATCAGGCAACCGTTGTTACAAAATGTGCTTCCTGAGTTGGTAGAGTTGTCGTATGAAACATATCTATAGAAAAAGGCAAGCAGTGTCTACATGTTGCAGCAGCTTCGGATACAAAGCAAATTCACCTTAAATGAGGACAATGCAATTTTGCATATCGGCTGAAAAGGGGGAAAAAAAAAATTATATGAAACTTTGAGAGGAAATGAAAATACCTCATGTCTCTCTGTAATATTTGTTCAACATCCAAATGAAAGTTCATTTCAATAAAAAATAAATGTGGCAACGTCTTTTCTTTGTATATCAAATTGTTTGGTGCAAAGTTCGATGAGTTCTGCTCTATGGAACCTTCTGGGAACTTGCTTGTGGACTATTTAAAGTATGGTTGGTTCTTGGTTATCTACTTTGTCTATCAATTTGTATACCCTAGAACTCCAACTGTTCTTTGGAGGACACCTGAACAGTATAATTGTTTTTTTTTAGCCAGCTGGGATGCAGATCCACCTGGTAATTTCTATGGCGTTGTGACGCAACTGTAATGTCACTTGATTTAGCAAATTTCCTTGATCGATGAACTTGGTCAATATATTGTTCTGAAATAATTTGAAATCAACGAATATACAGTGTCCGAACTGCGACTGTCCTCACATACAAACAAGAGGCTCTTAAAATACAAATTGGTCATTGTTTTCGCATTTTTTCTTATTCGATGAAGTTAGTCGGATTAATATCCTGGAATAATTTGAAATCAACGAATATTTAGTGTGCGGAATGCAATTGTGCTATCATATGAACAACATGCCCTTAAAATTCAAATTGGTCCTTGTTATGCTTGCAGTTATAGAATTAAAAAAATATATATTTTCTTTCCTTGATTCTTTTAAGAATAAGCGATTTAACATCCTTTAATAATTTAATGTGCCAGCTCTCAAGTCCATCTGTCAATCTATATATGGTCGATCTATGAACGTTATTCGGAGGACAAGGAACAATGAAACTACAATGTTTCCCCAGGCAACCCACAGGTTCCTTTATCAATTTGTATATCGCGGAGTTGTGGGTAGATTTTGTAAAGCGTGGAGCAATAAAGTTCCAATTTTCATCCCATGAGCCCAAACAAAAGATGCCCATTTTTCATCCCACCAGCCCCACAGCCCCCGATCAAAAAAAATTGTTAAATATGAAATACATACAGAATTGTTACGAGACAATAAAAGTGCAATGTTCAGCAAGCCAGACTGAGTCCTCTTGTCAATTTCTATATGGAGGAACTCTGGATGCTATTTGTAGTAGAGGAAACAATGAAGACTCTATTTTTGGCCTGCCCGGTCGCGAACCCACCATCCAAAAACTGCCTAAAAGTGAAATGTTCAGGAAACCAGCCTTATTCCTCCTGGAAATTTGTATATCACAGAAGCCTGGGTGGTATATGTAGGAGAGGGAACAATAGAGACTCTATTTTCAACCTGCCAGGCCGCCAACCCGCGATCCAAAAACTGCCCAAGTATGGAATGAGGAATCTGCATATGCTATATAAAATCTCATTCCATAGTTAATATAGAGACTATGTCCACAAGTCTGCTTGTCAATTTGTATATCGTGGAAGTGAAGATTCTATTTGTAGAATAAGGAACAATAGATACTTAATTTTAAGCCCGCCAAGTCACGAATCCGCGATCCAAAAGGTTCTCATGTATGGAATGAGGGATCTGCATATGTTCTAGAACAATGTGTTTGTACAGTGGGGAACAATAGAGGCCCAATTTCCAACCCGCCAAACCCAGAGCCCCCGATAGAAAAAAATCGATAATTATGAAATTGATACGGAATCGCTATGGGGCAATAAAAGTCCAATGTTCAACGAAGCAACCCGAGTCCACTTGTGAGTATGCAATGAGGGTTCCGCGTACTTAATTTTCAGCCCGCATGGCCGCGAACCCACCATCCAAAAAATGCCCATCTCTAGAATGAGGGATCAGCATATGTTCTAGAATAATACAAATGCATTGTTCATCCAAGCAGCCCGTAGCTCCTCCTGTCAATTTATATGTCGCGGAAATCTGGGTGTTATTTGTAGGAGATGGAACAATAGACACTATTTTCGGTCGACCAGGCCGCGAACCCACAATCCAAAAACTGCCTAAGTATGGAATGAGGAATCCACATATGTTGTATAAAATCTCATTCCATACTTTATATAGAGGCTATGTCCACAAGTCAGCGTGTAAATTTGTATATCGTGGAAGTGTAGGTGCTATTTGTAGAACACGAAACAATAGATACTTAATTTTCAGCCCGCCAGGCCGCCAACCCGCAATCCAAAAAGTGCCCAAGTATGGAATGAGGACTCCACATATGTTCTACAACAATACAAATGCAAAGTTCAGCCAAGCAACCCGTAGGTCCGCATATGTTGTAGAACAATGTATTTGTACAGCGCGGAACAATAGAGGCCCAATTACCAGTCCTCTAGCCCAAGAGCCCTCGATCAAAAAAAATCGCTAACTATGAAATTGATACGGGATCGCAACGACACAATAAAAGTACAATGTTCAGTGAAGCAACCCGAGTCCACCTGTCAATTAGTATGCAATTAGTGATTCGCATATGATGTATAAAATCTCATTCCATACTTTATATACAGACTTTGTCCCCAGGTCTACATGTCAATCTGTATATTGCAGAAGTGTGGGTGTTATTTGTAGGATACGAAACAGTAGATACTTAATTTTCAGCCCGCCAGGTCGCGAACCCGCGATCCAAAAAGTGCCCAAGTATGGAATGAGGGATCCGCATATCTTCTAGAACAATACAAATGCAATGTTCATCCAAGCAGTCCGTAGCAACTTGTGTCAATTTATATGCCGCAGATAGCTCCAGAGCCCCCGATCAAAAACAATCGTTGACTATGAAATTGATACGGGATCGCAACGGGACAATAAAAGTCCAATGTTCAGCGAAGCAGCCCAAGTCCACCTATCAATTTGTATATCGTTGAAGTCTGGATGCTATTTGTAGGCGACAAAACAATAAACTGTTTTCGATGCGCCATGCGCCAACGCGTGCTCCAAAAACTGCCTAAGTATGCAATTAGTGATCCACATATGTTGTGTAAAATCTCATTCCATATTTTATATATAGATTATGTCCACAGGTCCGCGTGTCAATTTGTATATCGCGGAAGTGTGGGTGCTATTTGTAGGATACATAATAGTAGATACTTAATTTTCAGCCCGCTCGCCTACCCGCGAACCTGCGATCCAAAAAAGTGCCCAATTATGGAATGAGGGATGCGCATATGTTATAGAACAAAACAAATGCAATTTTCATCCAAGCAGCCCGTGGCGACTCGTGTCAATTTGTATGTCACGGAAATCTCAGTGCTATTTGTAGGACAGGGAACAATAGAGACTCTTTTTTCGACCCGCCATATTGCAAATCCGCAATCAAAAAACTACCTAAATATGGAAACAGGGATCCGCATATGCTCTATAAAATCTCGTGTTGATACTTTATATAGAGACTCATCTCCGCAACTGCCGCTGTCAATTTGTATATCGCAGAAATTTGGGTGTTATTTGTAGGAGACGGAACAATAGAGACTCTATTTTTGTCCTGCCAGGCCGTGAATCCAGGATCCAAAAACTGCGTAAGTATGGAATGAGGAATCTGCATATGTTGTATAAAATCTCATTCCATACTTTATATAGAGACTATGTCCAGAAGCCCGCTTGTAAATTTGTATATCACAGAAGTGTAGGTGATATTTGTAGGACACGGAACAATAGATACTTAATTTTCAACCCGCCAAGCCGCGAACCCGCGATCCAAAAAGTGCCCAAGTATGGAATGAGGAATCCGCATATGTTCTAAAACAATACAAATACAATGTTCAGCCAAGCAACACGTAGGTCCTCCTGTCAATTTGTATATCGCGAAAATGTGGTTGCTATTTGTAGTACAGGGAACGAAGAATCTGCATATGTTCTAGAACAGTACAAATGCAATGTTCAGCCAAGCAACCTGTAGGTCATGCTGTCAATTTGTATATCGCGGAAATATGTGTGCTATTTGTAGGAAAGAGAACAATATTCAGTATTTTTTCATCCCACCAGGCCATGAACCCGCGATAAAAAAAGTGCCTAAGTATGGAATAAGCGATCTGCATATGTTGTATAAAATCTCATGTCTATACTTTATATAGAAACTCATCTCCGCAACTCTCACTGTCAATTTGTATATCGCGGAACTGTGGGTGCTATTCGTAGGGCATGGAACAATAGATACTCAATTTTCAGCCCGCCAGGCCGCGAACGCGCGAAACAAAAAGTGCCCAAGTATGGAATCATGGATTCAGATATGTTCTATACAATCTGATATCCATAATTTATAAAAGTGCATGTTTAACCAACCAACCCGCAATGTTGAACCAACCAACCTGCAACTCCGCCTATCATTTTGTATCTCGCAGAACTGTAGGTGTTATTTGTAGGACACAGAATAATAAAGGCTCAATTTTCATCCCGCCAGGCCGAGAACCCGTCTGCCAGGCAGAGAACCATCGAGCCTTCACGTCTCCTCGGTATATCTTCTTCCGTTTTTCTTTTGTAACCCGCCTGACTGCTTTCCATATGCAATAATTAAGCTTTAATGCTAGTAGCCATCCTGCAGCAACCGTTACAGTTGTCATTAATGTCCGGAATTTCGGAAAAGATTTTCCATTAGTACGAATTAAACTAAGATTTGTGCACAAGCATGTTATCCTTTCCAAGTATTCATTTCAAAGGTGACGCAATCTTTTTTTTTTTGTCCGCCATGGGTTGGTGCTTTTAAGAAATTTCTGATTCTTAATGTCTTTTCACCGTTACCGCCACCTTCACACTTTTTTCTAATTGTGCAATTAGTGAGTTGTGATGGTCACAGCTCATTCCACAGGAACCCTGGAAATTGTCATTGATTAGCGAAAGGCTCGAGGAGATATTCCATTGATACGCATTAAACCAAACTTTGCAGAGGCTTATATTATCCCTCCCCGGTTTTCATCTGAAACATTGTCTCGAGCAAACGGAAATTCTTAATAACTTGTGCTGGCAGTTCTCTCCACACACAGTCAACACATTGGGGCATAATGGCCATAGGTTCCACTATTCCAGGACATATTCTTACTATTCATCTCTCTTCAGTGACGAGAAAAAAAACGAGATCGTCCCTTGGTACACCGAGAGATATATTTCAAGCCAAAAAATTCGATGCCAACCTTGGCTTCTCAGAGAACCTACCCACTTGCAGTCATGCATGTCGCAGAACTTTATGCCATGAATTCCAAGCCAGAAGAAGATGATCTGATGGACGATGATACAGAAATGGATGATGACAATGCAAAAAATATTCCCACTCCTAGGCCCAAATTGAAATGAACCATAATGAACAGACCTTCCCGGCTCGATGATCGCAGTCATGAAAACACCAAAAGGAGTTTCAGAAGAAAAAAAAACGGACAGTGAATGCAACAACCACTTTACACTGCCAAAGTAGGAATTCCAGAGTTCCAAATTAGTCCATTCTGGGTGGAAGAGTTTGACTGTAAAGCAATCATATGTTGATGCTTCCAGAGATATATTTCAAACCAAAAAAATATTGTTTGACATTTTTGGGTATCAGGTGCAAAACTTTCACTGTTGCAATGCATTTTCCTACTAGTCATCTCCTTCTACCCAGAATGGACTAATTTGGTCATCTATAATTGCACGTGCAAGCTGTGCTACTAAATTTCGTTCAACTATGAAGAGTCGGTTTCAACTAAGGGCTATTCCACTTGCCCTACAACCATTTTTGTCTTCTTCCTCAGGAAAAGCTTCTAAAAAATATCAATTTCAGCAGAGGATGATTAATCGAGGAGAAAACTCCAAGGATCCTGCATACTTCGGAACCCGTGCCTATGTTTTTCGTAGATACCTTCAATGTTTACAACCGAAGAACTGGATCCAATTTCTAAGCATAGATGTACAGTACTCAGTACTTTTCTTATTTTTTTAAATGGATTTTCTATTACGAAATTTTGGCCTTGGACTCTTCATCTCTGCCACTTTTCTAGGTTTCACTCATGTTCTAATTGGCATACTTCGGTGCTCTCGTACTTCTTCGATCTTCTGTTTACTAATACCAATGTAAAATGTTCCAGCAAAATCATTCTTCTTATTTCTAGAGATGCAATTATTAAGTTTTAATGCTAATTAGTACAAAACAAAGTTCACTACTTCAGTTGGTATGTTACAGTGATGGAATAATGTATCAAGAACATAACTGCACACGCACGTTGCAATAAAATGTAATCTTCAACAATGCATTTCCTAATAACTAGTGGATCATGATTTTGCAACAATGGGGCTTCTTTGAAACCAATTCGCACTTACGAAAAATGTCTTCCTCCTTTCTATTTTCTCAATTCACACATTTCCAACCACCACTTCCCCTTTCTTTAAATTGACCCTCTATTGTTCCCTGTCCCACAACTGCCACCCAGAGTTCCGCCATATAGAAATTGACAGGAGGACTTCGTTGGTTGCATCAGCATTGCACCTCTACTTTTCCAGGACCTCCAAACAGCATTCGTAGCTCTGCTATATACAAATTGACAGATATACAAATTTGCAACCGTTCTTAGATCGTGCCATTTTCCGTATTACAGACGACCTATCATGCCCTTTTCATGATCTCTTTCGTTTTACACATTTTTCACTCAAAAATTCCGAAACATGAAATTTTACTCTTTTCCGTATTATGGTCCACCTATCATGCCCTTTTTTGTGATGCACATTTTTTGCACTGAAAAATTTTGAGAAATACAATTTAACCACCGCTTCCTCACATATTTACTGGAACTATTGTCAACATGTTTTGAAGCCCATGTGTGTGTTTTCCATACTTCGCCATTTGTTCAAATTTCTTTAGGGAATCATCCCTTTGTCGAGTTGAAGAAATATTAAGTTCGGAGTCATTGTTTCCTGTGCTGGCGTCCTTTTGGAATTAGCAGTTGACAATTATATATAAGATCTTATTACTACGCATGCAATTAGCAATTTCCCTATTCCATACTTATCCATTTTGCCGAAATTCTGCAAATATACAAACCGGTCGCTAAACTCCCCCTTCATGATCTCTTCCTGACTATCCCCGTAACCCTTTTTTGAATCACGTCCAACTGCTTTTCAGAACTTTCCATTCTTTCCTTGCTCTTCGTCATCTCTGTCACCTTCGCACTTCTCTACAATAAAATAAAATATAAAGTTTTATATATATATAGACATATCTTGTTTCTAAATATGGAATTAATGGCATTTAATTCTAACAGGCCATCATGCAGAAACCGTATATAATGTCATTGATGGGTGAAAGGGCCGAGGAAATCTCGTATTCATGCACATTAAACCAAAATTTGTGGGGAGATTATATTGTCCCTTCCGAGTGTTCATTTCAAAATCATGAAATCCCTTTCACACCGTCTGGCCTTCGCACGTTCAAGAAACCTCCATTCCTTAATTTCTCTTTGTCGTACCCACCACCTTCACATTTCTAAATATGCAATAAACAAACTTTAATCCTAACAGTTCATCATGCACCACCAATATCGATTGTCATTAATCAGCGAAAGGCTCGAGGAGCTTTCCCATTCATAAGCATTTAACCAAGATTTAGCAAAAAGTTACATTATTCGTTGTGACTATTCATTTAAACCATCATTTGCAGCAAAGCAACCTTCTCATAAACCTATGGCATCAGTTCTGCACCAGTTCTGTGCAGATATAGTGAACATCTTCGACCGTCACGACCAGAACTTCCACTGGTCCAGGGCATTTTCTTATTACTCAACCTCTGCCGCAAAGAACCAAGTAATTTGGACCTGCGGGATTGCTCATGCAGGCTGTGTCCCTGAGGTTTTTGACTGTAAGGACCTGGTCTCTTGGTGCGCCAATAAATTTACTATAGAGAAAAGAATTATTCCATTGCATGACCACTCTTATGTTTCTTTGTCACCTCAGCTCTTCCGACAGATGCTGAAATTGTCCGAGCCAACATTGACGTTCAAAGGAGAAGATTGCAAACAGTTCCTAGCAAATCATAATAACGGATTGGACCTCTTGCCCCTTTTTTTGGAAAACTCATATCTAGTTCCTGAAGATATTACAAGCATGCAGGTTAGTTCATTTAAAAATCTTTTTTGCGAAATTGCCTAGCTGTTTACAAGAATAACGGGACAAGAATCCACAACTATTGTTTCCCATATGGCTCTTTACATTTTGTATTTCATAGTCAACGAACAAGCCATTTTTTATTAGGGAAGGATAATTTCTTATGAAATCTCTTCCCAATTGTCAAGCTACAAAAGGGGAAAGAAATTTTATATGTCATCCTATTTGGTTTTTGCAATAGCACATTCCTGTCGATTTCTGCAACTGTCTCTATCTAAGAATGTCAACTGCGATTCCACACAGTAACGTTCTAGTACCATGCCTTGTGGAAGCACAAGGCTTCCCACTATTTTTATGAGGTTTTTAATGGCTTCCTATCTGTTTTCAAACTTTTCTTGTTAGGAGAAAATGCTCCCCGCTTATCTAAACAGGCAACTAATTTTTTGGACAAAAAGGGAACAGTCCAACATTTGAATAATTACACTGTCATAAGAATTTTTGGCTCCATAGAACAACCTACTCTCCTTCCATGTCACATTACGAACAGAATTTTTATTACAGAAGTAGCACGTCAATACAGCTACTAATTCCATCTGTTCTAAAGGAAGAAAAAAAAACAGTTCATTCCTATGCCTTGGAAAATAGAGGAGTTCATGTTGAAAAACGTCAACAAAATTGACTATTTCGCAACACATTTTAGTATCTCCAACCTCAGATATGTTGAACACATAAAAGGATTCAACCCCTATGATATTTTTGGACAACATTTACATTCACTTGGCCTCGGCGATTTTTTTGTAAATAAAAACCTGCCCAAAAATAGAGACAGTCACGGGTCTACCTCTAATGCCGACGACGTAGAGACAGTGCAAATCTACACCAAATTGTACATGCAACAAGGGAAAGACCCCAGTGACAAGAATGTTCAATTCACAAATACCATTCCAAAAAGTACGACATCCTGGAGCATCGCTCGAATGGCCCATCACAGCAACAAAGAAACCCATAATTCTTCAAACGGAGGAGGATACAACGACCCTCCTCACTCTAAAATTGATAGTTCTCACAAGCTTCCAGTGGAGAAGAAGAGAAAAAAAAATGTGGGGTAGGGAGAAGACCCGGAAATTTAGACTGAGAACATGGAAATCGACATTGATTTGGATGTCATGTTCCCCTTCTTTGATCAGCC
>ML784745.1:607777-646743 GCA_009831015.1 Picea engelmannii | reverse complement strand
AGCCCGTGATTGGGCCACGTGGCACCCAATCACTTTCCAACGAACTGACACGTGTCGACATCCGATTGGTTCACGTCATCCTCCGTACTGCCACGCGTCATCGCCCTATCACCTGCCACGTCATCCGCCGTACGCCGCGTCATCCGAGCCACGCAAGCTGCTGACGTCATCCCGTGCCACGTGTCACCCTTCCAGTGGTGACACGTGTCACCTCGGAATTGGTCCAGCCGTATGCCCAAAATGCCAAATATGCATGCCACGTGTCATGCTCTGGAGCCGCCATGTGTCCTATACGGACTTGCCACGTGTCGCACGTGCGTACATGCCACGTCAGCATCCGTACGGACTGTACGGACTGCACAGTCAGCAAAGTCAAAATTTTTGCATGTTTGACTCGGCGGACAGAATGCGATATCTTCTTCATACGGACTCCGTTTGAGATAAAAATTATACCACCGGAATCAGGAAGACGAGCCGGACGCAATGGTGTTGGTTTCGTCGGATTCCGAGCACTTTCATTTTTGAGCATTTTTCATGCCCTGACAGTCTTCTGAATCCGATTTCGAATCACTTGTCCAGGCCATATTACTCCCACCTATGCATGCCTATGTCCATGAAAAAATTATTTTATCTAGGTCATATTACTCCCCACATGTGCATGCCTTTGTCTGACCCTTCACCTATG
This sequence comes from Picea engelmannii, assembly GCA_009831015.1. Taxonomy (NCBI): domain Eukaryota; kingdom Viridiplantae; phylum Streptophyta; class Pinopsida; order Pinales; family Pinaceae; genus Picea; species Picea engelmannii. The sequence goes on along the minus strand of ML784745.1, from coordinate 646,058 downwards.
CATTCCTATGTCCATGAAAATATTTTTTTATCTAGGTCATATTACTCTCCACCTATGCATGCCTTTGTCTGAGCCTTAATAGAAAATTTTATTTTGTCTATATACAACATCTCTCTCTTTGATAAAAGGTTCTACTAATTCATACTCATTACCAAAAATCCTGGATTTAATTTATTTATATGTATTCTCATTTTTTGGAAAATGATGAAGTTCTTCCATCAAGCCTTGATCGATGAAACAAGAAAGTACTTTAAATTGTATCTTACCAAATTCAGAGATTGTAAACGCTCCCTCATTTTCATCTAATCGCATTCAAAGTTTCTCATATATAAAAATTAAAAAAAAACATGCATATTATTCCCACCTATGCATGCCTATGTCAATGATAATTTTGTTTTATCTAGGTCATGTTATTCCCAGCTATGCATGCATATGTCCATGCCCTAAAAAAAAAAAATTGTCTAGGCCATATTGCTCCCACCTATGCATGCATATGTCCAAGGACTAAACAACCCTAATAGAAAATATATTTTTGTCTAAACCATATTACTCCCACATATGCATGCCTGTGTCTAAGACTTAATAGAAATATTTATTTTGTCTAGGCCATATTACTCCCACCTATGCATGCCTATGCCCATGAAAATTTTCTTTTATATAGGCCATATCACTCATTTCTTTTGTCTAGGCCATATTACTCCCACCTATACATGCCTATGTCCATGAAAAAATTATTTTATTTAGGCCATATTACTCCCACCTATGCATACCTATGTTTGATCCTTAATAGAAAACTTTATTTTTTCTAGGTCATATTATTCGCAGTTATGCATACCTATGCCAACGAAAATTTTATTTTATGTTAGGCCACATTACTCCCACCTACACATGCCTATGCCCAAGTCCTAATAGAAAAAATAAATTTGTCTAGGCCATATTGCTCCCACCTATGCATACCTATGTCTAAGGACTAATATGACTGTAATAGAAAATTTATTTTGTTTAGGCCATATTACTCCCATTGATAGTCCTGGACTAATAAAAAAGAAACTAATAGAAAATATTTTTTTTGTCTAGGCCATATTACTCCCACTTATGCATACCTTCTTTTGTCTAGACCATATTAGACCCACCTATGCATAGGTGGATCTGTGTATCTAGGCCATATTACTCTCACCTATGCATCTTCTTTGTCTTAGGTATGTCTGTTATGACGACTATCCATAACCTCAATCAAACCACAAACAAAGTGAGATTAAAAAGAAACTAATAGAAAATATTCCTTTTGTCTAGGCCATATCACTCCCACTTATGTATATCTTCTTTTGTCTAGACCATATTAGACCCACCTATGCATAAGTAGGTTTGTATGTCTAGTCTATATTGCTCTCACCTATGCATACCTTATTTGTCTTAGGTATGTCCATTAGGACAACTAGCCATAACCTCAATCAAACCACAAACAATGTGAGACTAAAAAGAAACTATTAGACGCACCTATGCATAAGTAGGTGAGACATAACCTCGATCAAACCACAAACAAAGTGAGACTAAAATGAAACTATTAGATGCACCTATGCATGGGTAGGTCTTCCATAACCTCGATCAAACCATAAACAAAGTGAAGTCTCAGTTAAACCTAAACCATATGACTCTCACCTATGCATACCTTCTTTGTCTTAGGTATGTTCGCTACTCTCACCTATGTATGCCTTCTTTGTATTAAGTATGTTCATCAAGACGATTATCCATAACCTCGATCAAAGCACAAACAAAGTGAGACTAAAAATAAACTAAAAGAAAATATTCCTCACTCTCACTTATGTATACCTTATTTTGTTTTATTTTGTCTAGACCATATTAGACCCACCTATGAATAGGTAGGTCCATGTGTCTTGTCCATATTACTCTCACCTATACATATCGCCTTTGTCTTATGTATGTCTATTAGGACAACTAGCCATAACCTCAATCAAACCATAAACAAAGTGTGACTAAAAAGAAACTATTAGACACACCTATGCATAGGTAGGTCCAACATAACCTCAATCAAACCATAAACAAAGTGAAGTCTCAGTTAAACCCAAACCATATCACTCTCACATATGCATACCTTATTTTTCTTAGGTATGTCCGTTACTCTCACCTATGCCTGCCTTCTTTGTCTTGGGTATGTTCGTCAGGACAACTATCCATAACCTCGATCAAACCACAAACAAAGTGAGACTAAAAAGAAACTAATAGAAAATTGTCCTTTTGTGTAGGCCATATCACTCCCACTTATGTATACCTTCTTTTGTCTTATTTTTTTCTAAACCATATTAGACCCACCTATGCATAGGTAGGTCCATGTGTCTAGTCTATATTACTCTCACCTGTGAATGCCTTATTTGTCTTAGATGTGTTTGTTAATCTCACCTATGCATACATTGACTAGCCACAACTCTCACCTATGCTTACCTTATTTGTCTTAGGTATGTATGTTACTCTCACCTATGCAAACCTAGATCAAACCACGTACCTCGATTAGCCACAACCTTGATCAAACCACAAACAAATTGAATCTCACCTATGCATACCTCGACTAGCCACAACCTCGATCAAACCACAAACAAATTGAATCTCACATATGCATATCTTGACTATCCACAACCTCGATAAATCCACAACAATCAATCCACATACCTCGACTAGCCACAACCTCGATCAAACCACAAACAAAGTGAATCTTACCTATGCATACCTCGACTAGCCACAACCTCAATCAAACCAAAAACAAAGTGAATCTCACCTATGCATACCTCAATCAATCCACAGAAAAAGTGAATCCCACCTATGCATACCTCAACTAGCCACGACCTTGATCAATCCACAAACAAAGTGAATCTCACCTATGCATACCTTGACTAGTGACAACCTCAATCAAACCACAATACCTCGACTAGCCACAACCTTGATCAATCCACAAACAAAGTGAATCTCACCTATGACTAGCCACAACCTCGATCAAACCACAATACCTCGACTGGACACAACCTCAATCAAACCACAATACCTCAACTAGCCACAACCTCAATCAAACCACAATACCTCGACTAGCCTAGCCACAACCACTATCAATCCACAAACAAAGTGAATCTCACCTATGCATACCTCGACTAGCCACAACCTCATTCAAACCAAAAACAACTAGCCACAACCTCACTCAAACTACAATACCTCGACTAGCCTAGCCACAACCTCAATCAATCCACAAACAAAGTGAATCACAATACCTTGACTAGCCTAGCCACAACCTCAATCGATCCAAAAACAAAGTGAATCTCACCCATGCATACCTCAACCTCGATCAAACCATCAATCAATCCACAAACAAAGTTAATCACAATACCTCAACTAGCCTAGCCACAACCTCAATCAATTCACAAACAAAGTGAATCTCACCTATGCATACCTCAACCTCAATCAATCCACAAACAAAGTGAATCCCAATACCTCGACTAGCCTAGCCACAACCTCAATTGATCCACAAACAGAGTGAATCTCACCTATGCATACCTCAACCTCAATCAAACCATAAATAAAAATACACAAACAAAGTGAATCTCACCTATGCATACCTCTACTAGCCACAACCTCGATCAAACCACAAACCTCGATCAAATGAAAATACATCGACTAGCCTAGCCCCAACCTTAATCAATTCACAAACAAAGTGAATCACAATACCTCGACTAGCCTAGCCACAACCTCAATCAATCCAAAAACAAACTGAATCTCACTTATGCATACCTCAACCTCGATCAAACCATCAATCAATCCATAAACAAAGTGAATCACAATACCTCGACTAGCCTAGCCACAACCTCAATCAATCCACAAACAAAGTGAATCTCACCTATGCATACCTCAACCTCGATCAAACCATAAATAAAGTGAATCACAATACCTCGACTAGCCTAGCCACAACCTCAATCTATCCACAAATAAAGTGAATCTCACCTATGCATACATCAACCTTGATCAAACCATAAATAACAATCTACAAACAAAATGAATCTCACCTATGCATACCTCCTCGATCAAACCATTATTTATGACAACACCTCAATCATTCCACAAACAAAGTACAAAGTGAATCACAATACCTCGACTAGCCTAGCCACAACCTTAATCAATCCACAAACAAAGTGAATCTCACCTATGCATACCTTGACCTCAATCAAACCATAAATAAAGTGAATCACAATACCCCGATTACCCTAGCCACAACCTCAATCTATCCGCAAGAAAAGTGAATTTCACCTATGCATACATCAACCTTGATCAAACCATAAATAACAATCCACAAACAAAGTGAATCTCACCTATACATACCTCCTCGATCAAACCATTATTTATGACAATACCTCAATCATTCCACAAACAAAGTGGATCTTACCAAACCATTGTTTATGACAATACCTCAATCATTCCACAAACAAATTGGATCTTACCTATGCATAGGTTGAGTGACCACAAACAAGGTGGATCTCACCTATACCTACCTTGACTAACCACAACCTTGATCAAACCATTATTTATGGCAATACCTCAATCATTCCACAAACAAAGTGGATCTTACCTATGCATAGGTTGAGTGACCACAAACAAGGTGGATCTCACCTATACCTACCTTGACTAACCGCAACCTCGATCAAACCAATTCCACAAACAAAGTGGATCTTACCTATGCATAGGTTGAGTGACCACAAACAAGGTGGATCTCACCTATACCTACCTTGACTAACCACAACCTCGATCAAACCAAACCATTATTTATGACAATACCTCAATCATTCCACAATCTCACCTATACCTACCTTGACTAACCGCAACCTCGATCAAACCAATTCCACAAACAAAGTGGAGCTTACTTATGCATAGGTTGAGTGACCACAAACAAGGTGGATCTCACCTATACCTAGCTTGACTAACCACAACCTCGATCAAACCATTATTTATGGAAATACCTCAATCATTCCACAAACAAAGTGGATCTTGCCTATGCATAGGTTGAGTGACCACAAACAAGGTGGATCTCACCTATACCTACCTTGACTAAGCGCAACCTCGATCAAACCAAACCATTATTTATGACAATACCTCAATCATTCCACAAACAAAGTGGATCTTACCTATGCATAGGTTGAGTAACCACAAACAAGGTGGATCTCACCTATACCTACCTTGACTAACCACAACCTCGATCAAACCACCAAAAAAACATGAACCCACACCTAGAGGAGCTCAAGTTACAAATGTCGTCAAAACGTCATGTAAGGTATGAGTAGCTCTCATATATGAAGAAATATCTCATTATATAATAGTGCGTGTGGGGTATTTCAAAGAAGTAAGGTATGAGTAGCTCTCATATATGAAGAGATATCTCATTATATAATAGTGCGTGTGGGGTACTTCAAAGAAGTAAGGTATGAGTAGCTCTCATATATGTGCGTGTGGGGTATTTCAAAGAAATATATATGAAAAACTCAAAGGTCGCAACCTCGTTTGCTGTAGCCTAGAAGCACGGTCGCGCCACGCCCCTGTTCAACTTAGTGATAGCCAATTAAGCAGTCTCAGTTGACAATCCATGGCAGATTTGATAAGCTGATGCGTGAAGAACTATCAATGACAAGGACAGTCTTTTCATATGACAACTATTGTTTTCTGCTCGGTATCAAAACATTTTTTGCACCATTGGATGGATCACCCGGAGAGGCATCTACACTAGACAAGTGCCCGTCCATTTGAAACTGTGTTTTATTAGCAGTGAACGAGACATCTGATGATCTAGAAAGTATTTCTTTGCTAGAATATCTCGCTGAAAATTTTAATCGATTGCAGCTTCCTAATTCCTTCACATCTAAAGACAGTTTCTCCCCATTTGTCGCTTCAATGAAACTTGATTCCATACATGAACGAGAACATATTCAATTTCAGAGGAGCAAGATTAGAACACATTCAATTCGAAAAAGAAACTGGTCATGGAAATGAATCCCCATAACCATACTCTGCGAAATCTCCTATGGAAGTGATGAAACAAAATTCATCTCCTGGTAGTTAGAACACTCCACCGCAACTTATATGGCATTGGAATGGTTAGTTTTGGCGTATGTAGTGGGTGTGGAGGCCATGAATATGTTGTTGCTCACAATACCTGGCCTAAATCACCTCATGGAAGAACTGGTATTCGTTACTTGCAACGTATTGAAGTCGATGCTCTCTATGGTACCCTTCTGTCTGTTTCTGTTGATGCCATATCTATTGGAAATATGAGATAGATCCAAGCTATGAAGGGCATATGTGCATCCCAAAAAATCAATATGCAGCAGGTCCTTGAGAATCTCTCTTTGTGAGGGATTCGATGTTCATCCCTGCATACCAGCGACTATACTGAAAGGATAATATGATGAGGTTCATTTCCTTAAGGCCTACAACGATCTAGGTTGAAGTCTTGGTCATAGGACTTAATAGAATTGGGACAAATATCTTCGTCGGGCTTAAGTATGTTGTCCGTTGGGTGTTGCTCCACTGCATGTTGAAGTGTCCATAGCATTGATGGAGTCACCATGACATCATAGACCTTACTTTGCTGTCAATGAGTGTCCATAACTTCAATGGAGATATATGCATGTCTTTTTTATTAAAAATACTTCCTTTATATAGCTTTAGCAATCAATGGATGGGAAAGCAGCAGCCTTTGCAAAGTGGATGGGGGATAACTGGTCTGTGGGATTTATTTAAAGATTTACCAAGCCTGGTTATTTAAGTAACCTTTTTATTTTCAACCTGTAGACATCCAATTTTTCACCTTTCCCGTGATCAATTGTTTGTAGTATGTGGATCAATCTAGTGGCACATCAGACTTTCTCATTAAACTAGGACACAAGGAAAACCAATAATTGGTTACTTAGTATTGTCATGGTCCAAACACTTACACAACATTTTGACATCTAAAATTAAAAAATCATTTTTTCTTCTAATTCATAACCAAGCATAAGTGTGCATAATTCTCCAAGCTTATTTCATGTATGCAATGTTGTCATTGTGAGATGAAAATCGAATTGAAAAATACATGAATGGTTAGGGCAACCAAGATTTTATCAATGAATATGCTATCTTTATGAAAAGATAATTTTTAAAACAAAATGTAAAGCAAAACTTAATTGGAAATGATTGGTAGGAAAATAGATTGTAGAATCGCAATAAAAACAAAGAAAATTGTTCATCCTATGTCACATAAAAATAGGAAATAGGAGAAAGAAATTACTCTAAAAACAAAAGAAAAAGCATGTTCTACATTGTGCATTATGTTAGAATTGCAAATGTGGAAAACACAATTCACATATGACAATCAACAATCACGCAGATTAGAAACACAGAGATTTCACATGGTTCACCCAAACGTTGGGCTGCGTCCACCAAGCAGAAGATATCGGTTGTCTTATTATTCATATCATGGAGATTATAGCAGCTCACTCATACATCTCTCATATCCTCCCATATTTGTCTCTACGGGCATACATAAATTTATATACATTTACACAAGAAACTGATTATTAAATGCACTCCTATCCATATTCTAACTTGGTCTATTTAGTTGCAACCAACGCAAAATAATAGGATCTAAATCCATCCTTGGAGGAATTTGTTGTCACCAAATTCCAACAATCTCCACCTTGACAACAATTAACCTGATACCTTACTTCTTCCTTTTGTTCATCACCTTTTCTGCAAGCCAAGAGAAACCAAACACCATTGTAGCTTTTCTAAAAGTATTGGTTTTGTGAACATGTCTGCGTTGTTCTCTTTTGTATGCATTTTCTCATGAGAGACTCCACGTTCATCGATGACCTGTCTTACAAAATGGTACTTGATAGGTATATGTTTTGTTTTACTGTAGTAGGATGGATTCTTAGCCAAGTGAATAGCACATTGACTATCACAAAATAACGTTACTTTGTCCCGCATCCTTCCAAACTCACCAAACAAACCTTTCAACTAAACTACCTCTTTGCAAGCATGTGAAGTAGTTACGTGTTCTACTTCTATAGTGGATAAAGCAACAATGTTTTGTAGCTTTGACATCCAACTAATAGTTCCACCTGCAAGAGTAAAGACATACCCTGAAGTCAACCTTCTCTTGTCCAAATCACCTGCAAAATCAGAATCAACATATCCACAGACTAATTCACAACCATTGTTATAAGTGATACAGTAATCACTTGTGCCTCTCAAATACCAAAGCACGCATTTCACTATTTCTTGGTGCTCTTTACCTAGATTTTCCATATACCTGTTGACAACCCCAACTGCATGTGAAATGTCTGGCCTTGTACTAACCATGGAATACATTAAATTTTCTACTGCATTAGCATATGGTATTCGAGACATATATTCCTTTTCTTTTTTTGTACTAGGACATAAACTTGAAGAAAGCTTAAAATGGGAAGCCAAAGGGACTGAAATTGGTTTCACATCATTCATACCAAACCTCAAAGGTATCTTCTCAACATACTTTTGTTGTGACAACCAAAGCTTACCATTCCTCTTGTCTCTTAATATTTCCATGCCCAAAATCTGCCTTGCTGCTCCTAGATCTTTCATATCGAATGTCCTAGTCATTTGAGCCTTTAACCTGTTGATCTCAATTATGCTTTTTCTTGCTAAAAGAATATCGTCAACATACAATACTAAGATAATGAATATGCCATTATTCAATTTCTTAAAGTAGACACAATGATCATACTCACTCCTTGTATAATTTTGTCTCACCATGAAAGAGTCAAATTTCTTGTACCATTGTCTAGGTGGTTGCCTTAGACCATACAATGATATCTTGAGCCTGCAAATAAATTTCTTGTTGCGATTCTGAACAAACCCTTCAGGTTGTTCCATGTAAATTTCTTCATCCAAATCTCCATGTAAGAAGACATTTTTAACATCTAGTTGTTCCAACTCCAAATCAAGTAATGCAACTAATGCTAACACAATTCGAATTGAAACAGACTTAAAAATTGGTGAAAAAATCTCATGAAAGTCAATACCTTCTTTCTGAGAATATCCTTTCGCAACCATCCTTTCTTTGTACCTTTCCACTTTATCATCAACACCCTTCTTCATCTTGTAGATCCACATGCAACCTACAATTTTTCTGTTTCTTGGAATTTCTACCAAGTCCCATGTGGCATTCCTCTCTAATGCCTTCATTTCATCCTTCATTACTTCTTTTCATTTATCACTGTTAGAACCCTTCACAGCTTCTTGATAGCACGAAGGTTCATCATCATTAGTACTTAAAGAAATTGACGAAACAAAATCATCATACCTTCTTGGAGGAACTCTGATCCGCATAGACCTCCTTAAGGAAGTTTGTGGATCATCCACATTATGTTGATTGTTATCATCAACCATGTCTTCCTATGAAGGAAACTCTTCATGAACATCTTCAGAAACTTGTTCATGTTCACTTTCATTTGTATTTGAACTAGTTTCAAACTAAATATGTTGATACTTAGGTACTTCTTCCTGTTTTATTTGAACATCTACATCTGATTTGATGAGAGATGATTCATCAAATATTACATCTATGTTAATGGTGATCTTGTGGGAAGTAGGATCCCACAAACTGTACCCCTTAATATCATCACCATATCCAACAAAGATAAGCCCTTTTTTTTATCTAATTTAGAACGTTGATGTTTCAGAATTAGAGCATAAGCTTCACAACCAAAAACTTTAAGATTAGAATAATTACAAGGGTGACTTTTCCATACCTCTTCAAGAATCTTGCACTCTATTGTTGTTGATGGTGATCGATTCACCAGATAACAAGTTGTAGTTACTGCTTCTGCCAACAGTTCATGTTGCAAGTTGGCATTACTTAGCATACTCATTGTTCTTTCTAGAAGAGTCATGTTCATGTGTTCAACAACTCCATTTTGTTGAGGAGTATAGGTAGTAGTTTTATGCCTATCAATCCCAAACTCCTTGCAATAGTTATCAAATTCCATTGACGTAAATTCACCACCATTATCAGTTCTTAAACATTTAATGGACCTACCAGTGCTCTTTTCCACTAAAGCTCTAAATTGCTTGAAAACAGTAAACACATCAGCCTTTCTTTTCAACATATATATCCACACCTTCCTAGAGAAATCATCTATAAAATGAACAAAATATGATGATCCTCCATACTAAACAGTAAGGGATGGTCCCCAAACATCAGAATGGGTATAATCAAGGATTCCTTCACTGGTGTGTCTTCCGGTTTTAAATTTCTGCCTATTCTGTTTTCCATAAATACAGTGCTTGCAGAAATCTAACTTTAAAGACTTTAAACTAGGAAGCAACTTGTGATCAGATAATACCTTCAATCATCTTTCACTCATATGGCCCAACCATTGATGCCACAGTCGAACAGAATCAATGTCATTCTCGGATACAGTTATCGCATGATCTGACTCGGTTCTTCCTTCTAACAGAAACAGGTTTCCAACCTTCTTTGCCTTCATGACTAGTAGGATTCCTTTGTAGACCTTCATAACTCCACCTTGAACAGTACTTTTATATCCTCCAGTATCTAAGACTCCCAAAGATATTAGGTTCTTCCTTAGCTTAGGTACATGTCTCACATCAGTTAGTATCTTAACAGATCCATCAAACATCTTAATTTGAATGCTACCACTTCCCACAACTTTACATAATATATCATTTCCCATGTAAACAATTACATCATCTATAGACTGGTAAGTAATAAACCAGTGTCTATGAAGACACATGTGATTTGAAGCACCAGAATCTAATAACCATTGTTGATCATATCGTGAAACAACACTAATTGATAAAACTTCATCAATCATACCTAAACCTGTTGTTGAACCTGTTTCGGTTGCATTTTCTTCCTTCGTCTCTTTTGGAGGGTCTTCTTTGGAGGCTTGTTGTCTCTTCCAACAATCCTTCTTCAAGTGACCAGATTTGCCACAAAACTAGCCCTTAAGTTTTCTCTTCTTTCCCTTCGACTTTGACCGAGAGAAATCCCTTTGAACATGTCCTCTTTCCTTAGGTCTTGCTCTGGCCACCATCGCCTCAGATGTAGAGGTTTCAAAAATGGATTTCTTCCCTGTTTCCTCAGACAATAAAGCTCCAACAATAACATCATACTCAATACTTTCTGTTGAACTGAAACTAATAGAGGTAACAAAGTGATCCCATGACTCGGCCAAAGAACACAATAATGTAATCGTCTTATCTTCAGATTCGAATTTCACTCCCATGCTAGTCAACTGGACTAAAAGAGTATTAAAAGTATTTAAATGGTCATCTATTTTTGTACCTTCCTTCATGCGCAAACTGTACGATTGTCTTTTCAGGAAGATTATGTTCGTCAAGGATTTCGTCATATAAAAGCTTTGCAGCTTCATCCACAAACTGGTTGTTGTCTTCTCCGAGACAATGTTGAACAGAACATCATCGGCCAGACACAGACGCATGGCACTTAGTGCTCTCACGTCGATCTCATACCAGTCTTCATCTATTATGGTCGCGGGTTGCTTTGCTTTTCCCAAAAGTGCCATCACCACGCCTTGTTGCACAAGAAGATCATGCATCTTAACCTTCTAGATCTCAAAATTGCTTTTGCCATTGAACTTCTCGATTTCGAACTTAGCACTCTAAGTTTTCGTCATTGGCAGAAGAAAAAAAATTCCAAAACCATTGCTTTTAATAACCAATCCCTTTAAAATGTGGAGAAATAATGGTATAAACTCCAAAAGGTTTAATAAAAAATTTAATAAAAAACCTTTTTACTAACCTCGCATTTTATTAAAAAATATTCATCTTTTAAAGCACCCACCCACTTGAAGTGTTCACGCTTTAAAAAGAAAATTCACTTTTGAGATAATTAAAATTCACTTTTTAATTCTTCCACCTTTTCTTTTATGCATACAATATTTAATTCCAAATATTGTAAAACTTCGTACCTTTAAAAAAACCATGTGAATGTTTTCTTTAAGGAAGATCGACGCTACTGGGACTATTGAAAGGGATAAATAGACGGCGCTCCCTTCAAGTAGATAGGACAGCGTTTAAGTACTATTCCCGAAATTTAGCAAGGGTCCTTTGAAATCAGTGCTCCCTTCCACTAGAGGAGCCCAGCGCTAACCTTGGAAGTAGTGCTTCCCTTCAACAATCTCAACGCATCATCTTCAACTTAATTGCTCTCAATTGCAGCGATAACTCAATTGCTCTCCATGCATCGATAACTCAATCGCTCTCCACGTAGCGATAAATCAATTTCTCTCCACGCAACTATAACTCAATCGCTCTGATACCATTTCTTAGAATTGCAAATGCGGAAAACACAATTCACATATGACAATCAACAATCACGTAGATTAGAAACACGAAGATTTCACGTGGTTCACCCAAACGTTGGGCTATGTCCACCAAGCAGAAGGTATCGATTGTCTTATTATTCAGATCATGGAGATTACAGCAACTCACTCATACATCTCTCATATCCTCCCATATTTGCCTCTACGAGCATACATAAATTTATATACATTTACACAAGAAACTGTTTATTAAATGCACTCCTATCCATATTCTAAATTGGTCTATTTAGTTGCAACCAACGCAAAATAATAGGATCTAAATCCATCATTGGAGGAATTCGTTGTCACCAAATTCCAACACATTATTTGTTGATAACAACAAACTGTGTGCATTCATAATGCCAACATAACCATCCAAGTAGATGGTTTATCCCTAGAAATAGCTCATCATTATGAAAGTCTCAAATGTAAGCAGTTTGTCTTAGGGTTTGAAACTCGATTGAAATACAACCACATTGAGTACTTTCTTCTTGATCCCCTGTGCAATTGAGTCTTTAACTTGAATTCCATACATGTGTGATGGGATTGCAACCAAACTCTCGTTTTTCCTCAAGTTTGTACTCCTTTGTTCTTGTCATGCAAATTAACCTCTTAACATCCTTTAAACTCAAGAACTTCAAAACTCTGAATGACCTTAGATGCTCTTGGATATCTATGAAAAAGTGATTCATAACTGAAACCAGGAACGTGAGTATGTTGTGATAAGGGAAGATATATGAAGAGGAAGAGTCATAAACTATATAAAGTAATATGTCTCATAGCCTCTAGTATTGAAATATGGACATGTTGAGCTCAATGATGTCTTCCACAAATGTGAATGGCAAACCTCATGAGCTTCTAATTAGCTTTGTCCAATGCAAATGTGCAATGGATTCAACACCTCACAATGTCTTTCTCCTAAAACTACATGTTACCAAAATTCACAACTCCTATAAATTCTCTTTCCCTAACACCATCTTATCTTTTGAATTGATCATTGATTGTTCAAAACAATATTGTGGTTACTCTACCTTCAATCCTTGACCACCATGATTTAGTATCCATTACAATATTTGTAAGTGAAAGGCAACCTAGTGGAAATGATATGATCCAACAATGATTCCTCAAAACCCTTCTTATTGTTTAATTATTCCTCATGTACAAACGCAAACTCAAAATACTAATTGGGAATCTCAATGTCAAAACTATTTGTTTGCACTACATTGCAACTTCAGCTTCAAGTAGTTCAAGTGTTACACAAGAAGTGTCTCAAAATCAATCTACACTTATAACGGAGAAACATATAGTGTAGCAAGAATTTCTTTATTCAATCTGAAAATTGCCATTGGTTATCAAAAAATGAGAAATCCAATTGAGCATTCCCACTGGCTAAATGATTCCTACATATCCCCTTTCTTCAACACATCAAAATTGATACGATTGTGCATTGCTTGCAAAAATGTGTTTATGTGTATACTCCAATGAGCTTCCCAAATAAGAAACTTGCAAACAAGCTCATCAAAGATTTCAGATTTATCGGCTTTGTTATCAAATATCTTCACCCTAGAACAAGTGATTTATAAGAATTCAACCTGTCGATTTGAACATACAACCCAACTAACAAACCAAGTGAATTAGAAGCCTTTATTGCATCCTCTTTTTTGGCATTGTTATCACACAATCGATACTTTTCCAAAGCCCAAGACAAGTAAGGAAGATTGGTGTAACAAACAGGGTATCCTATCACTATCACCTCAATAAGAAATCCCCACTTTTAGGAGTAGAAGAAAGTCTACCCCAAGGGAGGCGTCCCAGGTGGCCTAAAGGACTGGGTAGACTAAGGTTATGTTAAGAAATACCCCCCCTCTCACTGGTCACCAAAGTCGACAAAGTCTATGTCTGATAAATTGAGGTGAAGAAGTGTAATTTTTGTACCTGCACGGAACAAGAACAATAGAGCATATATATGGCAATTTCATGTACAAAAATGATAGTAAAGCCTCCAAAGACGATATAAAATTTAATTATATGGTGGCTAAAGAAAAATTGAAGTAAATTATCAATTTACAAGAGCAATAAATGTTTTATAATAGCCACAAGAATTAGTGTTCAAGATTGCAAGAAAATACCATGAAAACTTAGCATTTAGCAAGTGGATTATTTAGCAATTATCACAAGCAATTTCTGAGTAAGTTAGATGTGAGTTAGGTTAGTGTATGCAGAAAATTAGCATGAATTAATATGGTTGTAGTAGTGATTTGCAACAGTAGTAAGTTACCTAGTGGGTTAGTCAAAGCTAGAGTTAGCAAAGGTTAGTAATACCTTCAAATATAAGAGTTTAAGTGTTTGTTTGATCAATCATTCACAAGAGCAAGTAGACAAGTGCCTTCTTTGGGCGCATGGAGTCAAGAACAGTAGCAACACAACTTGGAGAAAGTAACAATGATAATGCTTGTCAAAGGAAAAGAAATGAATGCTAAGGGTGTTGGTACTTCAAGGCCCAAGCATCCAAGTCTTGAAGAAATATTCACTAGAGAATAAGCATTTTTAGACCCTAACGAATCTTCCCTCCTTAGACTATTGAAAGTATATTATGCAACAAGCAACTAGGATGAAGCTACTAAAGTGATAGCATTTTAGGGCTCTAGTAGCCTATCCTAGACAAGGTATTCTTGACAATTTTAACAAATAGAAAGGCTAGAGAGAGAAAGAAGCACCTTATATTTCTCTCCTATGGTTTAAGCAAGAAATTTCATAATCTTCAACATGAAATAAGTAAAATTTACCACAAGCATTATTACATGAACAAAATTGTAGATTTTCTACTTACTTCACCAAGAATAATCAAGCAAAACATTAGTTGAAGACTTTCCACCATGAAAATAGCGAAGATACACCACAAAAAGCCTCTCCAAGAAAATGTGCACTAGTTATTTCAGCGAAGTAGCCTTAAAGAGAAGAAAATTTCAGTATTCCACTCAAGTGGGATGAGTTATGATCAAAATGAAATGAGGTTAGCCATATATATGGGAAATCCTAACCTCATTTGCCCAAAAATTGTGTATTTTCATAAAACCGAGCCTATGTGTCAATTTTCTCATTAAAATCAAAAATAAAATCAATTCTTTACAAAATGACCCTAAAGAGGGTGAAGTTAGGCCTCCTCAAGGAGATGTTGAGCTGGAGAAGCATGGTGTTAGGCGTCCAAAGGCTCTGATCCCTGTCCACATGTACCAACATCATCTTCAAGGACCTCCTCCATCAAGTATCCATCAAACCCCAGCCCTGGGTGATGTCATAGGCTAGGAAGGTGTCCTATGGGCCTCCAAAGGCCAACGTCCAAGTGGGAGGAGGTGGAAAGCCATGCTAGGGTCATGAAAAAGTGCCTCCAAAGGAAAAGTCATCTTTTTTCACTGTGCAAATTGGTCATCACGATCTTGCCCAAGGCATGAGGTATTTGCATCCATCCTTGGGCTTCAAGCCCTCGTGAAGGTCTGAACTAATCATCTCCTCATGAATACTTGTCCACCAGACGAGGTCCTGCAAAGACAAACTCGTACGCCCTCCAAGGGTCCAGGAGTCACAAGTATCATAACAAGTAAGCCACATATAATAATCAAACCACTCGAACATGTGCATCAAACCCCCCTTTTCAAACTAAACAAATGCTCAAAGACATTATACAATTTTTCAAATTTAGGTGTGGGAGGGGTGTCAAGGCATCCTATTGGGTCAATCATTCCCCAGGTCCAAGGTGTTTCCCTAGAGAAACCTATCTAAGCCATGTGTAAGTGTGAAGTGAAGTGGGGTAAAATTTTGGGCATGGGGTTCATGACATACAAGGGTTTGTATTGTCTCATTTATGGGTGCCTTGGTAGAGGGTGAGCTTCCCTTCATCCGTGATGCAACATTTTTCCAAGTCCATTTATTGCCATTAATTAATTAATTAATGTCCAAACACTGGGTTCTCCCTATGGTTAATCGATTAGCTTGGGGGGTAGTACCATAGAGTCACTTGAAGGGAGAGGTACACAGAGTGCCATGGGGGTATAGTCTATCTTGTAATGCACTTGTGTACATCCCTCAACAAGTGGGACATCTGTAAATGTGAAATTATGCTTTTGCATGTCTTATGCTTTCAAGAGATAACAATTCATTGTTTCTCAAGACCTCTTGGGCAAGCATCTGGAAGGTTTTATGATTGGCTTTTATCTTTTGCCAATTATTTTCTCCTCTGGGCCTTTAGCCTCTTCTTCCCATGAAATGAGGTACTATCCCTTCTTGGGTCAGTACACCCAAAAATCCCAAAAGATAAGGAGATGGAAGGAAATAAGTATGGAAGGTGATAAGTATGATCGGAAATGGACGATGACTCTTCAAGGAACCCCCCAATAGCACCCTATTCCTGAGGGTGACCAACTTACTAGGATAAAATGACACCCACCAAGGTTAAATAAGGCAAAGAGTATGAATTCCAAGCAAACGTTTTATAATCAAGAAAGGTCTTTTGCAACATGATCAAATGCTTCAAATATTAGAGTGACACTTACCATGATACCCGGACTCATTACCTCATGGAGCAAGACCCATTGCCTTCTGGGACCAAGCCACTGTGGTGGATGTTGTTGATGATGATAATGTGTAGAATGCATCAATGAGAAAGAAGGGCCCTTCGGGGCTATGCTCTGTCCATCTGGCTTTCGGCACTCCATGCCTACAATCTGTGGGCCTCAAGACATAATCTCCTTAGTTACCTCTAGGTTGGGGGTAACAGGGATCAAAGATACATTACCCTTTTTGGACCCACAATTTCTGCTAGCAAATATTTAATTACCTATGCTTTTCCAATAGTCTCGGGCATTGCCATTATTATCCCTAATTTCAACACTTAAATGTTATGCTATGAACATATTTCAAATTGTTACAAAAAAAATGATCATTTAATTAGATTCATAGGGCATATCTTCCTCATTCGTTCATTCATGTAGAACTACAACGTCTTTTCTTCATGTACTGCAAAACTAAATTCAATAGTAAATGCTCAATGTGAGACATTCATCATACATGGACATGACAAACAAAGAAGTTATATGATAGGATCCAGTTTTTTGGTAGATCCTATGTTTCCTTCTAACAATTTTATGATTTGCATATACGTTTTCTCTATTAATACCCCCTCTTGTACAGCCTTTTAATTCCATGTGTATGAACATATACATGTAGTAGATGTGTCTAATTTGATTTCCATTTACCAATTTCTGATTGTAGAAATCATGCATGATCAAAGGATACTCTTTTCAAAGCTTCATCAAAAAAAAATGTGAGGTTCTACATAGGCTTCTTACATCAGACCAAAATAAAGCCTCCCAGCATATCAAAGCATGAGTAAGCCGCTCTTCATGGAAAAAGAAATTCAATGACAGAACAATGTGCAATATCCATATTACCATGACTGGATTATTCTATAAAAGGAATTTGAAAATAATTTGCTATGTAGTAAGATAGCAACAACTAATCAAAATAAATAAACAGAAAATAGAAAACACCTAAAATGTACAGGCTAGTGGTCTTAAGGACCCGCTAACTGAAACATTAACGAAAAATTCAAACCAAGAAGGAGAATCTACACATGAAAGTAGGAAAACGACCAAAAAAACTACTAAACTACTCCTACCTTAACTTCTTAATCTATAGCAGTATCATGTAAAATCATAAAGCCAATGTAGCCATCAAAAGATATCGATAACTACTAGAATATCAGGGTGTTGCCTAGTTCTGTAGGGATGGTATTCTATGCAGTATTTAGTTAAAAGAATTAAAACATTGTGAAATTCATTCATAGAAAAGAGTATCATATGCTTACAACTTTGTGAAAATCGTTAAGAAAAGGTGAGCCCATCCAATATTCAAAGATGTCATGGAAGTGACTATTGTAATCTTGGAATGCATGAATGGAATATGAAGATAACTAACATACCTCATCATTGTCTTTGCTTCGTTGTTCCAAAATTCCAGACACTGGAATTACCTCTTTGCCAAAGTCATCTTTACTTTCGTTGTACGTGACAAGTGAGTCCAAATCTGATATTGTTTCCTCCTTATGTTCTGAAGTTTCTCTGTTTGTAACGCAATCCTTAGTAAAGATTGCCAACTAGGTGTCCTTTGGCATTACACTTTCGATTAGAGATTCAATGATCTCTTACTTGACATGTCAGTGAGTGGTATGGCATCATTTACACTCCTTCCTTGAGAAGAAATGCCATTGCTAGACAATAAGATAACATCCACAAATATTACCTCGTTAAGTTCTTCGACACTAGAATGTAGATTGTATGTTAGTGAAAAATACCCAGGTTTTGTCATTGCAGATGGATAGACCTCTTTGACATACATAAGTGTGTTTGGCAGAGATGTATTGACATATTCTAAGTTGAGCGAATTCACGGTCCATTTTTTTAGACGAGGTTGTGATTTTTATGTTATGCAACCTTTTCCATATGAATCTCATCTTGTACACACATATATCTATGACAAATACCCATTACCTATTGTTCAATCTCTTCTATCTCCAACTCCAGTGACTTACCTTTATCATACACGACATTCTTGGAATTATGACAAAGAAATGATTCTGTAAATCTTCTCTTAAGTGACTTCTTTAGGGATAGTTTGGTAACATAGTAAGACAGTGCTCAGGAAATGATAAAGAAATGATTCTGTAAATCTTCCCTTAAGTGACTTCTTTAAAAACAGTTTGGTAACATAGTAATGACAGTGCTCAAAATCCAATAGGTTATTAATATCACTGACAAGAGCTTCTATAGAGCCCATTATGCATTCCTGTTCTTCTTGTCCCGGGAGGTTGTCTATGGACCTTATCTCATTATTCTTAGCTTTGCAATCATCCGAGACTTGAGTACCTGTAAAAATTTATCATGCATTCCCATGTTTCTACCCAAGAGACTTGAAGAGAGATCATACCATCTTCGTTACTTTCGGTATGAATATTGGGTTCATTTTATGGTGCACATTCAATTGATATGGCATGTTGGTCAAGATCAAGGCATTGTATGGGACCGTGTCAGAGATTGGTACCATCTGAATCACTAATTCCTTTCATTCATAATACTTTTTTCCATTGAATTCACATTTATTATTAGGTTGGGTGAGGTAGTCTCTCATGGTTGGGAGGGCAAGATATTAAGTCGAAAGCATTCTTGACTCCTAGAATCTTGGTCGCATACTAATTGTAAATCTTATTCTTCATATAAGGTGAGAGCATCAAAGAACTATTTATCCATCTCTCTTATAAAGGCCTATCATTTTTGTGAAAACCAACGATATAGGTGCTTGAATCTGATATTACACTCTTCGTTGGACTTATGTTTCTTTCTACGAAACAAATCTAATTCATGAAACAATGCTTCCACTTGATCCATATCATCAGCAACCCCAAAATCTCCCTTTAGATGTGAATGGACTTAGCTAATAACATCATATAGTTCATCTTTTGAATGCCAGGGAACAACCTGCATACAACATCTTCTTCCAAGATTTTTAGAAATTGACATGCAAACTCACATTTATTAGTATATATGAATGCAGTGGTTTTTCCTTCACTATTAAATTTTAATTTCGATAAAAAATTACCTGCATTATCCAAATATATTATGTAATGGTCTCTAAAAACTCAAATGTGTCTGGTTGTTGTCCATCCTCTTTCTAGTGCCAAAATGTTGACATTCAAATGGTTCACTTATCAAAGTAGTAGGTTCACTTAGTGAAAGACTCAATTAGACTTTTCTCCATTTGGTATGGAAAACTCTCTGATTATATCTTGACTACCATGTGGATTTTATGATTTAAGTTTAAAATGGAAATGAGATGCAAATGCCCAAAAACTAATTTAATCTAATCTAATCCAGAAAAATATAATAAGAAAAGATGGAACCCATAAAAATGAATGAAAGCAATCTTTGAATCACTAATAGTAAGTTCATGTTAGTATACAATTAAATTGAAAGCTACAACTCCATATCAAATTATTAACAATAACAAGAATAAATATCATAAGCAAGAGAAAAGTCTACACTAAACAAATATTGATTCTTACAAATTGACCGTTATGAATAAGAATTGTCTATATTAATTTCACAGCAGCACTAAAAATCTCCAGCAAAATTTAACCAACAATAGCTTCTCCATTAACAAGAAAATAGTTTCACTATCCAACAAAAAGCCCTTTAATTATAACACAGAAATTATATTTATGATATAGTTTGGTGGTTCTTGGTCCTCAAATTGTTTCTAACCTTTGAATGCCCTCTCCTGAATTTTTCAACTCCCCTTACAAATTTCTAACCTTTGAATACTTTCTCCTGAATTTTTCAACTCCACTTACAAATTTGTCTTTTTCTTTGAATTATTCAAATTTAATGTTACAAGATCTTTACTGTAAGTAAAGCTTCTTTCCATAATTTGTCATTTTCCTCATTTGAATATTCAAAACAATGTAATAAATAATTGGAATTAGTCATTCACAAAAACGAAATTTCATAAGAAGAAAGTGTCTTCTTTAATACCAATGTTGAGCTGAAATCTTTCCACTTGGACTTTGTGGTTTTACATATACAGGCTTCCTTGCCGTGATTTCTGAATTTGATTTCTGATATATTTTTTTGAACTTGAGGTTCTTTGAGCAAATCTACACTTAGTATTCTTCATCCCTGGATGTTTATGAACTCGAAATTTTATCAATCTAGTGGACTGTTCTTCCTTTCTTGCCAAATTCCTGCCAAATAATACAAGAGAAATCTTCGTTAAACCTCCTTATGGATGGTCTATGGGTGACAAGTTCCTCTAAAATAGTACTGTAAAGGACTCTCAAACTTGTGTATACATTGGCTAAAAGCTAATGTATAGTTTTATCTCAAAAGAATGGATATTTTCTAGGTCAAGAGCTTCTCTTACATTCCCGGTGGCAAACCACGTGTCAGAAGATTCTCGAAGTGCGGGAAGCCCTCATCTCTTATTCCTTCCATCCATGGCGATATAAAGAAATCTTCTGGAAAAGAACGCAGCTGGTCTCTGTAGAGACCACCACGATGTTGTTGCTCATAATACCTGGTCTAAATCGCCTCGGGGAAGTAGCCGTTACTTGCAACGTATCAAAGCTAATGCTGTCTGTGGCACCGTCTTTTTGTTTCTGCCGATATATATCTCTTGGAAATACAAGACAGATCCCAGCTGTGAAGGGCACATGTGCAGAACGAGCGAGACTCGGCGCCATCATAAATCCATCATGGAGAGCCAGCGTAACTTCATGCTTATCGCCTCGGCTCTCCTACTTCACTAGCGTATGTGCTGCATTACAAACCTGATCATACAGATATAATGCATAACGAACAAATTAAGAACCTCAAGTACTCGGATTAAGAGATCAATCGCAGTGTTGGTTAGCTAGCTTTGATTTGTGAATGGTCTAGATTGTTATCCTTTGAGTGATTTATCATTTCACTATATAAATCTTTGAATTCCAATAATACCCAAAGATAAAATGATAAAACTAGAGCACAACACTCCCTCTCAATTTTGAATGATGCCAATCATGCCATGACTGTAGCTACTGCTTCTTGATCAAATCCAGCTACCAGCTCCTCTAACCCATCGTCTAGATAATGTTGTTGGCCGAAGGCGTCTCAAGCAATTGTACTCATTTGCCTTACAACCTAATCAAGCCCTTAATCTTGTATAGAAAGCGAAGGGACCAATGATACCCCATAACCCACATCCTTTGAAGACTTCGACGTTTATCCTAATGGCTTCTTGAGAATACTCATGATGGCAAGCCATTGGGGAGATTTTAAAAAGTCATCATGGACAATTTAATGTTGGTTTTAAGAGCATGAAATACACTATTAATCCCAAGAAAAATGACAAGAAAAACAAATCAATCATTCAAATAACACAAAATCTATGTGGTATAACTCTAATTGTGTGTCAAGGATTATCTTTATTATTGAAGATAGGCTTGCAATTAGGATTACAACTCAAATACATAGAACTACCACATGTTACAACCTTCCACCAGTTTAGTAAACCAACATTTCTCAAATATTTACATTAGTAAATTTTAGTTTTACACTTTCTTTTGATTGATTGTTGTCCCATTTTAACAATCTTCACCTTGACAACAATTTACTTGATACTTTGACCAAGCTTCAATATTTCTCAAATATTTACATAAGTGAATTTTAGTTTTACATTTTCTTTTGATTGATTGTTGTCCATTTTAACAATCTCCACCTTTACAACAATTTACCTGATACCTTGACCAAGCTCATTCATTACCTCTTTCTTAAGCCAAGAGAAACCAAACACAGCCATAGCTAATCTAATAACACTGTCTTTGTAAACATGTATGCATTGTTTCCCGAGTGTGGACCTTTTTAAGATCTACTCCATCTCCATCAATAACATGTTTTACAAAATGGTACTTAATATCAATATGTTTTGTCTTACTATGGTAAACTAGATTTATAGCCAAATGAATAGCACTTTGACTATCACAAAGTATAATTACATTATTCTGCATTCTTCCAAGTTCACCTAGAAGACCATTCAACCAAATTGTCTCTTTGCAAGCATGTGAGGCAGCAATATATTTTGCCTTTGTAGTGGATAAAGTGATTGTTTCCTGAATCTTTCACATCCAACTAATATATCCTCTTGCAAGAGTAAAGACATAACCTAAAGTAGACCTCATTTTGTCCAAATCACCTGCAAAATATGAATCAACATAACCGCATACAAAACCACTACTACCATTAAAGGTGATGCAATAATCACTTGTACCTCTAAGATATTGAAGCACCCATTTCACTGCATTCCAATGTTTTCTTCTTGGATTTTCCATGTACTTGTTGACAACACCCACTGCATGTGAAATATCTAGTTTGGTACATACCATCACATACATCAAACTTCATATTGCATTAGCATAAGGTACACGAGAAACATAATCCTTTTCTTCCTCATTACTAGGAGATAAACTTGAAGAAAGCTTAAAATAGGAAGGGAAAGGGATATTTATAGGTTTCGCATTTTTTATCCTGAATCAAGAAGTTTCTTTTCCACATACTTCTGTAGTAAAATCCAAAGCTTGCCATTTTGTATGTCTGTGTATTTCAATGCTCAAGATTTGTTTTGTTGCTCCTAGATCCTTCATATCAAAAATCCTATCCATATGAGCCTTTAACCTGTTGATCTCAACCATACATTTGCTTGCAATAAGCATATCATCAACATATAACACAAAGACAATCAATCTTCCATTCACTAAACTTTTGAAGTAAGCGCAATGATCATACTCACTTCTTGTAAAACTTTGGCTCACCATGAAGGAATCAAACTTCTTCTACCATTGTCTGGGTGACTACTTCAGGCCATACAGATATTTCTTAAGCTTGCAAACTAATATTCTTTTGCGATGTTGTAAAAAACCCTCTGGTTGTTCCATGTATATCACCTTATCCAAATCTCCATGAAAGAATGCAGTTTTAACATCTAATTTCTCTAGCTCCAAATCAAGCAAAGCAACTAGTGCCAATACAATACGAACAGATAGAAGCTTAACAATTGGCAAAAGAATCTCATGAAAATCTATACCTTCCATATGAGATTACCCCTTTGTGACTAGTCTGGCTTTGTATCTTTCAACTTTACCATCAACACCATTCTTCAATTTGTAGACCCACTTACATCCAACAACCTTTTTATCTTTAGGAAGTTCTACCAGGTCCCAAGTTTTATTTTCCTCCAGGGAATCCATCTCTTCTTTCATTGCCATATTACATTTAGCATTATCAATATCATTAATTGATTCATAATAACAAGTAGGATCCCCATCGTTAGTAATCAAAGCAATGGATGAAACAAAATCGGTATACCACTTAGTGGATTTCTCTTCCGTGTAGATCTTCTTAGTGTTGGTTGCGGAATTTCCACTTTCCCCTGGATATCTTTAGTACCTACGACTTCTTTATCATCAGAAGCTTCTTCTTTCTTCCTTGTGCTTGTAGATGGTTGGGTCTCCAACTGAATTTGTCAGTTTAACGATACATGTTCATGTTTCGCATCAACTTCTACATTGTCTGATCTAATGAGAGGAGATTCATTAAATATTACATCTCTACTAATGATGATTTTGTGGGAAATAGGATCCTCCAAACTATATCCTTTTGTTACATCATCATAACCAAAAAATATATATTTCCTTGATACAGGGTCTAACTTAGAACGTTGATTCTTAGGAGTCAGGGTGTAAGCTTCACAACCAAAAAATATTTAAATTTGAATAATCATAGGGATGACCTATCCATACCTCTTCAAGGATTTTACAATCTATTGCAACTTACAGTGATCAATTTATCAAATATCGAGCAATAGAGGTTGCTTCTACCCACAACTCTTGATGCAAATTGGCATTGCTAAGCATGCTTGTTGCTCTTTCTAGAAGAGGCATGTTCATGCATTTTTCCATATCATTTTTTTGGGGAGTATATACAGTGGTTTTATGTTTTATGATCTGAGCTTCTTTGCAATATTTTTCAAATTCTAAAGAAGTGAACTCTCCTCCATTATATGTTCTTAAACATTTGATTGTCCTACCAATTATTTTTTCTACCATAACTCTAAATTGTTTAAAAGTATTTTTTTTTGTAAATTGAAGACTATATTCATATTAATAGAGATTACAGAGAAATGTATAGAGGATGCAGCCTCTCAGAGACCATGACAGCCTCTGGGCCTTGATGAAAAAAACAAAAAAAAATAGTGTTTTCCCAAGTGGGGAAACCAACCATTAAGTTATTTAGACAAAGTTGCCTGATAAGATTTGGATATTTGTACTGATGACTGGAAAAATAAAAACCTAGATATTAAAACGCTACATGAAGGGAAATAGAACCAGAAATCACTTAACATTTGGAACCTAGGAGCTTGTAAAGTCCACCACCTCACAGACAAAAAGAATCTTGGAACGTTCGGCCTTAGGATAGTTGTGCCCAAGGGGGATGAAATTGCCTCCATGTCGATTAGATAACTAGGTGACAACTTCAGCTACATAAGCAGTCTGAATATCCAGAGCCTCTTGTCTAGCTTTCAATTGTCTGGAGTCTTACTCCTTGGGGAGCATTTCCAAGGCAACCAATGTCTTAGTTTGCCAATATAATTCCAGGGTCTGGAAGAATTTTGAATTGCGAGAGTGTGTTAGGGACCTAACCTACCTAACCCCTCAAGTGGGTAGAATAATATATTTCCATGTAATAAAGTTCAATATTAATAAGGCCTAGCAATAAGGAGGAATAAGTCAAATGTAAGAAGACCTAATAGAAGCTTCCACTTCTAGAAGGATCTTCCTCTAGATTGTTCTTTTGGATAGATAGATTTACTATAAATAGGAATAGGGGGTATGAGAAGTTTTGTCTTGGATATTATTATAATAGAGCTCTACTATGTTGGAGGTTTCCTCCTCAAAGAGGCAAGTGAACATTGCTCTCAGTAATCAAAGTGTTCTTTCTGGTGTTATTCTGGTATAATTTTGGTATTATTGTGGTGTTGTTCTGGTTATATCATTGTTTATCTGCCATTTCTAGATAATTATTTATGTTTTGCATACTATTTTATATCTGTAATATTACAAGTGGTATCAGAGCACCTTCCTTGGTAGAAAACTGTGGGTTAAATTTTTTCAGGGTAAAGACATATTATGGCATCTTTAAGCTACAGAGATCTGTCGTTACACGCATAAACCCGCAGTCCGGGATTCATACACGCAGGAAATACAAGTGGTACTTAAGCACACATCTGTTGGCCACCCTTGTAACCCCTATTGGTACCCCTTTGAGTGGTAGCGCATCAGACAACACCTGTATATGGACCGGCCTAGATCTCTTGAATCCCTCCATAGATAAATCGATTGACCACCTGACTGTTATATTTCCACTGAGAACAACACTCACGAATATACTCTCTAGTACTTGGGTAATCAAGTAGTAAGGCTAAGGGTACGGTCTAGCCTCCTTAGTTGGTGCCTTGAGATATTGGGTCGATTACTATTGTTGGACCCCGCACGTATATCAGAGAGCTATTGCACAAGGAAAACCCTTGTCTGTAGAACCCTTGAATATCCTAACCCTTGGGAAGAAAACAGAAATAGAACATACAAGATCTATTGTCGTGCTACAATGTCTTTTGTGTTTTGGTTGCAAAATTACTACACATTTCTTCCTATTAAGCATTTGGGAATTTTGTCACTGTAGTATTCTTTAGGCCCAAGTATAACTCTGCAGGAGTAAAAATAAAAAATAAAAAATAAAAAAATAAAAAAAAAGAGTATAATGATCTCGTCAACACACTTATTTGGGACCTATTCCATTGGATTCCCCTTTTCTCCCTGATCACAGTCATACCCTTCATGTTTAATCCTTTTTGTTTTAGTGGACCCGACCCCTTCCCAGTTTCCCTATTTTGTTGTCTATTCCATTATATTTCCCTTCAAGCACTGATCGTCGTCGTACCTATCACTTCTAAGTCCTTTTTTTTGTGGTCCCACCCACCCATCTTTTTTCCTCACCAACACTTCCCCTCTCCAAATGGCCACCACTCGCAACCAAGACCTCCAAACTTCCATCAATCAATCCCATGTCTCCATCGAACATCTCACATCTCAGATGGATTCTAACCATTCCAACATTGACAAATTAGAGTACAAATTTAACAACAAGGAAGCCAACCTCACAACCCAATTGACCTCCCTCCAGTCTGTTGTCAATCAATTGTTGAACCACCCTACGGGTCCTTCCTCATCAGACCAAACCAATGTTGATGATTCCTCTTAGTCTCTGCATTTTCACTCCAACTCCTTTCATCATGAACCCTGTCTTCCCCGCGTAGAGGTTAATAAATTTGATGGCTCTGATCCTACAGGTTGGGTCACTCAAATGGAGCATTATTTTTCTCTGCATGGTATTACTAACGAGTTGGACAAACTTTACTATGTTTTCCTCTATCTAGATCCTGAACGTTGGCAATGGTGGCAATGGTGAAAAAATTCATGTCAAGGGTATATTGTCTAGACCCAGTTTGTTGTTGAGTTATATGCGCGCTTTGATACTGATACCCACTATCTCAATCATTTGACCAAGTTGAAACAGTCAAGCACAGTGGAAGAGTTCATCACTTCTTTGAAGCATTTGGACTTTCGAACAGAGGGCATGTCAAATGTGTTCTTCCGTGAATGCTTTATCAGTGGTCTCAAGGATGAAATCTGATCCTAGGTTCTCATGGCCCTCCCTCCAACTTGGTTGGAAGCTACTCAACATTCGAAAGAGGCCCAACAAGTTTTTTTTTCCCAAAACAAAAAACCCCCTTTTGTTCCTCACCCTCGACCCACTAATCCTAACCCCCCTGTCACTCCCCTCAAGGTCCAGAAACTAACTAGGGTTGAAATGGTTGAATGCCAACTGAAGGGTATTTGCTATAATTGTGATGAAAAATATTTTCCATGGCACAAGTGTAAGGAACAAAAACTATTTATGGCCATTTCCGAAGATGTTCCTAAAGAGGATGTGGCAGTTCCCCTTGTTGAAGAACCCTCCCTTCCTGATGCCACCCAGGAGCCTGTTGACCAACCTAAATTTGACTCACATATTTCCTTGCATGCCCTCGCTGGATTCTCGGCCCTACAAACGCTCAAGCTCATTGGATACATTAAAAACAAGAAGGTCATCATCCTTGTTGATAGTGGTAGCACCCACAATTTTATTCATCGTCGCATTGCCTAGTAAACCAATTTTTATATTCATGTTGTCAATAATTTTCAAATCATGATAGCCAATGGTGGGTCCATGAAATGTGGTGGGCGTGCTTAAAATGTTTGTCTTCAAATTGGACATTACCAACTGAAATATCATATGTTTTCCATTGACATGGGAGGTTGTGACATTGTGCTCGGTGTTGAATGGTTACGCACTTTGGGTCCAATTCTTATGGATTTTAAGGAATTAACCATGCAATTCCAATAGAAAGGACAAAGGTATCAATTTCAAGGTCTCACAGTTGGTTCTCTTGAGATCATTAGTTCCCATCGTATGGAAAATCTCCTCAAGAAAGGTCACTCCGACATCATTTCTCAACTCTATTCTATTCAAGCCATTGAGACACCCTCTATGCATCCTGACCTCCAAGCTATCATTTCCAAACATCAAGCTATTTTTTCCACCCCTCAGGGACTTCCTCGTTCTCATGGTGTTCATGATCATTCTATTCCCCTTGTTTCTGGCATTCTTCCTCCCAATGTTCAACCTTATCATCACCCCTTTGCCCAAAAGAATGAAAATGAGAAAATAGTGCAGGAATTTCTCCAAGCAGGTGTTATCTGCCCCAATACCATCCCTTATTCTTCCCCTATGGTCATGGTACTTAATAAAGAAGGTACTTGGTGCATGTGTCCCAACTTTCATGCCCTCAATAAGCTCACCATCAAGGACAAGTTCCCCATTCCTGTCATTGATGACCTCTTGGATGAGTTGAGTGGTGATCATTACTTCACTAAACTTGATCTACGTTTTGGATACCACCAGATACGTATGCAAGAATATGACATACCCAAGACTACCTTTCGAACTCATGAGGGTTACTAT
This sequence comes from Picea engelmannii, assembly GCA_009831015.1. NCBI lineage: Eukaryota > Viridiplantae > Streptophyta > Pinopsida > Pinales > Pinaceae > Picea > Picea engelmannii. Next base: position 616,939 of record ML784745.1, on the reverse strand, counting down.
GAGTTTTTGGTCATGTCCTTTGGCCTATGTAATTCCCCCTCCACCTTCAAAAGCCTCATGAATCATGTATTTTGTCATTTTCTCCATCATTTTGTCTTAGTTTTCTTTGATGATATTCTCATCTATAGTAAAACGTGGCAATCTCATCTTTCCCATGTGGATGAAATTCTCCATCTACTCTCGCAGCACCAACTTTTCCTAAAACACTCTAAATGTGCCTTTGGAGCCTCATAAGTAGAGTACTTGGGTCATATTGTTGGAAAGGCTGGTGTCCGGGTGGATCCTAAAAAGATTGAAGCAATGCAGGATTGGACTCGCCCCAAGACTATCAAAAGATTGCGTGGTTTTTTGGGTTTAACCGGCTATTATCACAAGTTTGTTCGGAATTATGGGAGGATTCCAACCCCTCTCACTGCTCTCCTTAAAAAGAATTCTTTCACTTGGACTCTCGCAGTGGATCAGGATTATCAAGCTTTGAAGGAGCTATGTGTACTACTTTAGTCTTGGCCCTTCCTGATTTCAAAAAAACCTTTGTCCTCGAATGTGATGCCTCAGGCAGAGGAATTGGAGTTGTCCTTATGCAAGAGGGAATACCTTTGGACTTTACTAGCAAACAATTGTCTGAATGCCATTTGGGCCAATCAATCTATTAAAAGGAAATGTTGGATATTTTTCATGTAGTGGATCTTTGGCGCCTTTATCTCCTGGGGAAACGCTTCCAAATTAAGACAAATCATCAAAGCCTCAAGTATTTTCTAGAGAAATGACCTTCCTCCCCAGAGCAACAAAAATGGGAAACTAAGCTCTTTGGTTATGATTATGAGATCATTTACAAGAAAGGAAAAGAAAATGTTGTTGATGATGCTCTTTCTCTAAAATATGAAGATGAAGGGTCCTTTCTTCCCTCTCCTTCATTGTACCAGATTGGCTCCAAGTTGTGTGCCAAGAATGGCTACATGATCCTAAAATATCGCATATGATCCAACAATTGAAATCCAACTCTCCAGTTTCCCCAGGGTACTCTTGGCACAACGATGAACTTTGCTACAAAGGTTGTTTTTATTTAAGTAAACAGTCACAACTTAAATCCACGATGCTTTCTGAGCTTCATGCTACTCCCACAGCTAGACATTCAGGATTTACCAAAACCTCTGACCGGGTGAAATGTTATTTTTTATGGGATGGTATGAAAAAGGACGTTTTCACTTTTGTAGCAAAATGTGGTTTTTTTCAATGCAACAAAGGTGAAACCATCAAACCTCCTGGCACACTCCAATCACTTCTGATTCCACCCACTATTTGGAGGGACATATCTATGGATTTTATTGTGGGATTACCTAAATCGGGAAATAATTTTGTCATCATGGTGGTTGTGGATCGTCTTTCCAAGTATGCTCATTTCTTTTCTCTTCAACATCGATTTACCACATCAACAGTGGCTCAAATTTTCATGGATCATATCTTCAAGCTTCATGGCATGCCTCATTCTATTGTTCGAGATCCAACTTTCACCAGCAATTTTTGGCAAGAACTCTTCAGACTCCAGGGCATCGCCTATCATCCCCAAACTGATGGTCAAACTGAAGTTGTCAATAAGTGTTTGGGGACTTCTTTGAGGTGTTTTTCCTCTAGAAGGAAAAACCAATGGGCTCAGTGGTTACCATTAGTTGAATAGTGTTGCAACACTTCTTACCATACATCGATTTATGAATGCATCTATAGGAGACATCCTCCATCTTACAAACCTGTGAGATGTGGAACATAGCAGCTATTTGAAGCCTTTCTCTGAGCTTACAAACCTGTGAGATGTGGAACATAGTATCTATGTGAAGCCTTTCTCTGAGCTTACAAACTTGAGAGAAAGCCCCTATGAAGGGTTTGGGGTTCCTGCCTGGGACAGAGTCAGGAACGTAGAGATGACCTCCTCCATGACGTGAGTGAGAAGTGTTGATGAATGCAGCTATAGGAGACATCCTCCATCTTACAAACCTGTGAGATGTGGAATATAGCATCTATGTGAAGTCTTACTCTTAGCTTACAAACCTGAGAGAAAGCCCCTAATAAAGGGTTTGTGGTTCCAGCCTAGGAAAGGGGCTAGGAATATATATGGCCTCCTCCATGACATGATAGAGATGAACTCTAGATGATAATCCGGTGGAAACGAGATATGTTGAGTTAGGACATGCCTATGGTTGAGCACATGGTGAACGTAGGAAATCCCAAAAAAGCGTTGGGCACATCATCATGAGAATAAGAAAAAATATGATGTGATGGCCTCCTCTGAACAGCAGCAGAGTTGATGTGAAGACTCCAGATGATCCTCATGTTGGTGGTAGTGGGAAAGAAGATCTGTAGAGCAGACGTGACTATGGACGAGCATAAGTGCACGTGTGAGGACCTATCTCATCTGTGTAATGCAGTGACTCACGTCTATGACATCCATATGGATGTGGCCCCTAGTGGATGTGCACTAGTGGGTGTATCATATCCTTTGTTATATATTTTTCAAGAGTCAGACCTACCTGTAACCCTAGTTATTATGTAAAGGGTACAGGTCGGCCCTATGTTAATATGATTATTATAAAGAAGATAATTATTAATGAAAATATTAATTATAATAATAAATATAATTATAAAGTGTATTTGACTTAGAGAGGTCGGCTCCATTGTGCCAATAAGACGCCCTTGCTAAATTATTCAAAGTCTAATATAAGTAGGAGATGATTCTCCAGTGTATAATCATATCCTCCTCACATGTTTTGGAAATTTTAGCAAGTACTTCTCTTTGGCAAAGGTGTGCACCTCTCTTGGGCGCTAGGGTTTCTAGGGCTTAAGCACCCTCTTGTGTGCTAAGTCATTCTTGGTGGTGAAATATCTTTCTCTTGAAGAATATATCAAAGGATTTGGTTGGGTTTTTCTCCCTTGTTTGAGAAGGGATTCCCAGGATATATCTTGTGTACTTGTGCATGGTGTTTCTTCTTGTGATCTTGGTTGTCGTAACATTCTTGTTTATGGTTAAGACATGATGAAATTAAATTAACTACATGCTTAACCTAGCTTATGAAAACTCAACATGGTATCAGAGCATAGGTCTTGAATATCCCATTGCACAAGCTTTCTCCAGAACATCTACTCTCTCATTTGAAGAAATCGTACAACCCTCCTAGGGTTTCCAGAAAATCCATACGGCCTCCTTTTTCAGAGAAATTCCACCACTATAACTTGGATTATTGGGATGAAAAAGACTTAGAAAGGTACGGCCTCCTTCAGTGTACCTCCAACAAGTCTCAGAACTGAATTCCTTGCATTTTCAAAATTTTGACCCTAAGAGCTTCTAGGGTTTCGTCAAAATTCTGTAGAAAATTATGAATCCTATTTCTGAGAATTTCTTGAAGAATCTATCATACTTAAAGGCTTATTGTTGGCAGTCATAAGCCCAAAAAAACATAAAAGTGCTAGCCAGCCTAGCCGTTAGGTTTTTCTAGCCTAGTTGACAAGGGTTTATGAAGATGAGCAATTTCATGATGGGAAGCAAGCTCAACACCAAACTCCAATGCAATGAAAATATCAACATCTCAGCACTCTCAAGTATGGTTCCTCTCAATGAAAACACTTGGCTAATTGATAGTGGTGCTTCCAAGCACGTGACTAGTATTAAGAATCATTTAACGCACTTCATTGAGAAAGAGACACATCTACATGTGGTCCTTGGAGATGATGCTAGATATAACGTCAGAGGAGTTGGAACCTCCACCTTCCAACTAAATTCAGATATGTAGCTCAAACTGTAAGAGGTCTTATATGTACCGGGAATGAAGAGAAACCTTGTCTCTATTTCGGCTCTTGAAGACAAAGGTTACAAAATCACTTTCTCAAAAGGGAGAGTCCTTTCATGGCACAAAGACTCTCATATCATCTCTTCCAAAGTAATCGGCGTTAGAGACAACAACCTATACAAGTTGACCATCAAACCAGTTCAAGCCTTACTACATGACACCATCAGCCTAAGTGAGCTATGGCATAGAAGTATTTTGCACATTCATTATAGAGCTCTTCAATCTCTAAGGAAAATGGTAACAGGTCTACCAGCAGAGATCCAGATCTAGCATGAAGGCATTTGCAAAGGGTGTGTCCTTGGTAAAAATGTTAAAGGATCCTTTCCCATCAGTGACAACAAATCCAAGGAAATTTTGGACTTGATCCATTCTGATGTATGTGGGCCAATGATCGTTGCATCCCTAAATGGGTTACTTGTAATATGTACTATTCATAGATGATCACTCCAAGAAAACCTGGATCTATTTTCTGAAGAACAAGAATGGAGTCCTTGCCAAATTCCAAGAATTCAAAGCTCAGGTTGAAAACTTGACCGGAAGAAAAATCAAAGTATTGAGATCAAACAATGGAGGAGAATACACCTCAAAAGAATTCATCAATTTTTGTATTGAAGCAGGGATCAAGATGGAGCTCACAATGTCGTACAACCCTCAACAAAATGGGGTTGCTGAAAGGAAGAACAGAACCATCATGAAGCAACTAAAGCAATGATACATGATCAAAGTCTACCAATGACTTTATGGGAAGAAGCATGTATGACTGCAGTATATGTTCAAAACGGTAGCCCTCATCAGATCCTGAAAAACATTACTCCAGAAGAAGCGTTCACTAAAGTGAAACCTAAAATCGGACACTTCAGAATATTTGGATGTCCAGTGTACCTTCATGTACCTAAAGAAAAGAGATCCAAACTAGAACGTTCGGGAAGGAAATGTACTTTTGTAGCATACAGTGAATCCTCAAAATCATACCGAATCTACATCCTAGGACAAAGACAAATTGAAGTAAGTAGAGACGTCACCTTTGAAGAAGAAGTAGCCTTCCAGAAATCCAAAGAAGCTCAGATGGAAATAGATGGTGAAACAATACCTTCTCCTCATTCAGAAATTCAGAGGGAGACAGACAGTGTTCTAGATGAGCCTACAACACAAATTTATCCATCTCCTCCAGCAGATTCGGTTGCCCCAAGTAATGTACCTAGAGACATCACTATTAGACATAAAAGACCTGCTTGGGCACGCCAAATGTTAGAAGAAGAAGAAAGACATAAATCTCCACAGAGAGCAATTAGAGAAAGCAAGAAACCTAAGAGATTCTCTAGCTACCTTTCAGCTATGACTCACATTATTGATTCAGAACCAACTAGTCATGGAGAAGCCTCAAGTGAACAAGTATGGAAATATGCCATGACTGAAGAATATCAATCTATACTAAAGAATGATGTATGGGATGTTGTCCCAAGGAAAGAAGGGAAGTCTATAGTAACTTCCAAATGGATTTACAAAATCAAACATGTTGCTAATAGAAGAATTGAAAAATATAAAGCAAGATTTGTGGCCAGAGGGTTCTCACAAATAGAGTGAGTCGACTATGATGAGACTTTCACACCAATATCCAGATATACCTCCATTCGATCCATCATTGATCTAGCTTCTTCCATGGGCTGGAAGCTACATCAAATGGATGTAGAGACAGCTTTTCTCAATGGAGAAATTGAGGAAGAAGTCTACATTGAACAACCATAAGGTTTCGTTATACACAATGAAAAATCTCATGTATGCAGATTGAAGAAAGCCCTATACGGCTTAAAACAATCCCTATGTGCTTGGTACGTGAAAATGGATGGTTTCCTTATAAGTTTTGGTTTTAATAAAAGCTCAGTCGACCCAAACTTATATTATAGCATTAATGGAAACGAATGTTTGATTCTAGTCCCATATATGGATGATCTTTTCATCACCGGCTCAGAAAGATTCATTGTTGAATGCAAGCAGGCATTAACTGCCAAATTTGAAATGAAGGATTTGGGTCAAATGCATTACTTCTTGGGACAAGAAGTATGGCAGAGATCAGACAAGATTTTCCTAAGCCAAGTAAAATATACTTTGGAGATTCTGAAAAGATTCCAAATGACAAACTGTAAATCCATGCCAACCCCAATGGTAATGGATTTGAAGAAGATGAATGATACTGATTCTGGGGACGTAGATCCACATTTATATCGACAACTTATTGGATCCTTGATGTATTTGGTTAACACCAGACCAGACATTTGCTATGCATTAAATGTGCTTAGCCAGTTTATGAGCCAACCAAAACAGACACATTGGATAGTTGCCAAACACGTATCAAGATACTTACATGGCACTATTGGCTATGGCCTAAAATATGCAACAAATATGGATCTAATACTAGAAGGGTATGCTGATGCAGATTGGGAAGGAAGTGCAGTAGACAGAAAGAGCACCTCAGGAAGATGATTCACCCTAGGATCAGTCATAGTTTCCTGATGTAGCAGAAAACAAATCTATGTGGCTTTGAGTACAACAGAGGCAGAATACATTGCACTAAGTGTGGAAGTTCGTGAAGTTGTTTGGCTTCGCAAACTCTTGAAAGATTTGTTTGAAAACAAGATGGATCCTACCACCATTCATTGTGACAACCAGAGTTGTGTGAAGCTCTCAGAGAATCTAGTATTTCATGACAAATCAAAACATACTGAAATCAAGTACCACTATATCAGAGATATGGTACAGAGGAAGACAGTACATGTTCAGTATCTTTCCACCCATGAACAAATTGTTGATATCTTCACTAAACAACTTGCCAAGAAAAAGTTCAAGTATTTCCGTGAGAAGCTTGGTCTGATGGAGAATGCCTCCCTAGCTGAGAGGGAGTGTTGATGAATGCAGATATAGGAGACATCCTCCAGCTTACAAACCTGTGAGATGTGGAATATAACAGCTATCTGAAGTCTTACTCTCATCTTACAAACCTGAGAGAAAGCCCCTAATAAAGGGTTCATGGTTCCAACCTAGGACAGGGGCTAGGAATGTATATGGCCTCCTCCATGACGTGAGAGAGAAGAACTCCATATGATCATCCGGTGGAAAAGTGATCTGTTGATTTAGGACATGCCTGTGGCTGAGCACATGGTGAACGTGGGAAATCCCAAAAAATCATTGGGCACATCATCATGAGAATAAGAACAAAGATGATGTGATGGCCTCCTCTGAGCAGCATCAGAGTTGATGTGAAGATTCCAGATGATCCTCATGTTGCTGGCAGTGGGAAAGAATATATGTAGAGAAGACGTGACTATGGACGAGCATAAGAGCACGTGTGAGGACCTAGCTCATATGTGTAATGCAGTGACTCGGGTATTTGACATCCTTATGGATGTGGACCCTAGTGGATGAGCATTAGTGGGTGTATCAGATCCTTTTCTATATATTTTTCAAGAGTCATACCTACATGTAACCCTAGTTATTATGTAAAGGGTACATGTCGGCCTTATGTTAATATGATTAATATAAAGAAGATAATTAATAATGAAAATATTAATTATAATAAGAAATATAATAATAAAGTGTATTTGACTTAGAGAGGTCAGCCATGTTGTGTCAATAAGACACCCTTGCTACATCAGTCAAAGTCTAATATAAGTAGGAGATTATTCTCCATTGTAGAATCATATCCTCCTCACATGTTTTGGAAATTTCAGCAGGTACTTCTCTTTGGCAAAGGTGTGCACCTCTCTTGGGCGCTAGGGTTTCTAGGGCTTAAGCACCCTCTTGTGTGCTAATTCATTCTTGGTGGGGAAAGGTCTTTCTCTTGAAGAATATAGCAAAGGATTTGGCTAGGTTTTTCAACCTTGTTTGATCAGGGTTTCCCAGGATATATCTTGTGTACTTGTGCATGGTGTTTCTTCTTGTGATCTTGGTTGTTCCAACATTCTTGTTTATGGTTAAGACATGATGAAATTAAATGAACTACATGCTTAACCTAGCTTATGAAAACTCAACAAGAAGAACTCCAGATGATTATCCAGGTGAAAAGTGATATGTTGAATTAGGATGTGTCTGTGGCTGAGCACAAGGTGAACGTGGGAAATCCCAAAAGTGTTGGCCACATCATCATGTGAACAGAAATAAAGATGATGTGATGGCCTCCTCTAAGAATCAGAGTTGAAAAGAAGACTCTAGATGATTCTCCTATTGGTGGCAGTGAGAAAGCAGATATGTAGAGTGGGCGTGCCTGTGGATGAGCACAGGTGAACGTGTGAAGACCTGGTTCATCTGTGTAATGCCGTGAAACAGGTCCATGGCATCCCTATGGATGTGCCTCTAGTGGATGAGCACTAGTGGGTGTATGAGATCCTTTGCTATGTATTGTTCAAGAGTCAGACCTACATGTAACCCTAGTTATTGTTTAAAGGGTACAGGTCGGCCCTAGGTTAATATGATTAACATAAACAAGACAATTAATATTGTGAATATTAATTATAATAATAATAAATATAATACTAAGTATATTTGACTTAGAGAGGTCGGCCATGTTGTGCCAATAGAATCCCTTGTTAATTAGTCAAATTCTAATATAAGTAGGAGATGATTCTCCATTATAGAATCATATCCTTCTCATATTTTTTGGAAATTTTAGCAAGTACTTCTCTTTGGAAAATGTGTGTGCACCTCTCTTGGGTGCTAGTGTTCTAGGGCTTAAGCACCCTCTTGTGTGCTAAGTCGTTCTTGGTGGTGAAAGGTCTTTCTCTTGAAGAATATAGCAAAGGATTTGGATGGGTTTTTCTCCCTTGTTTGAGAAGGGTTTCCCAGGATATATCTTGTGTTCTTGTGCATGGTGTTTCTTCTTGTGATCTTGGTTGTTGCAACATTCTTGTTTATGATTAAGGCATGATGAAATTAAATGAGCTACATGATTATCCTAGCTTATGAAATATCAGCATGGTATCAGATCATAGGTCTTGAAAGAACCCATTGCACAAGCTTCTTTCACAAACAAAAAAGGAAAAACGCCATTGTTGTCGTACCAGAAAATTAGGGTTTTTTATTGAAGAAGATTTTCAGCCTCAAAACCATCTAGAAAAGTGCTCCCTAACCCAAGGAACTCTTTGGCACCTTTAGCACACCCTTTCAGTGGGTAGATCTCCCGGAAAGTGAAACCCTAGTTTTCACCAGTACTAGAAGTATCAGAAAACCAGAAGTACCAAAAGTACCAAAAGTACCAAAAAACCAGAAGTACCAGAAAACTAGAAGTACCAGAAAACCAGAAGCATTATTCTAGAAATCCGTTGGTCAAGTTTGA
>ML784745.1:592170-607762 GCA_009831015.1 Picea engelmannii | reverse complement strand
AAATATGACTGTACCAGCATACTCGCCTAAGCTCAGCGCATCTAGCCACTGGATCAGAATTTAAAATTTTGAAGTTCGAAAAATTAGGGTTTCCTCATAAAACCCTAAGTTGTAGTTGCAGTAGCAGTTTCAGAATAAGTGGCAGTTGCAGTATCAGTTGTAGTACCAGTTGCAGTCACCCTTGAAATTCTTAAGATTTGGTTATTATTACTACTGCTACCAGATGGTGCTACTACCTACAAATGCTATCAAAGGTATGCACTCACATATGTTTAAATTGTTAAAGCTTTAAAGGGTATTTGCAGGAGAAGGGATCTCTTGCCATATATCCAGAAGGATCTCAAGATCCAACACATTCAGAGGAATATTGCAACCCAGGTTTGATTACTCTGATATGCATCTATTTGTTATGACATTATTTGATCTAGGTTGCATGTTGAAGCTATGACCATCATACTAACCTTTGGTCAAAATTAAAGTCAAGGTATTAGATGGATTAAAGTTGAGATCATAGAGTTTATTCTCTAGCCCAACCTTCTATCAAGATAGCATATTGTCCTAGTACAAAAGACAGGTTGAAGAAAGAACTTGTCATCTTGAGTGAAGGAGACTTGGAAGAAAAGAAACACACACCCATTCTTGAGGACAAGACTCCAGGTTCCAAGTTTGAATAATTAAGCTGATAAGATTCAGAATTACACATGACAAAGTTGATTACTACCCCTTACAAGTAAACACTATAATTGAGCTAGCAGTCTTTGTAAAGCATTATACTTGGTAGCATGTGAGCATGTTGAGATAAATGCTTAATGTAATAGATACAACTAACATCTCCTCTAGGAGAAACTTCTTGTGTTGATCCCAGGTTACCATGTAGGAATGGCTGATCACAACACTAGAAGAGTGTTGACCTCATTTCGTATTGTATTTCTTACTTTTGACCTTTGCTTCAGACAGGTCACAAGTGATAGCTATAAAGGAGCTATTGTAATGATTATTCGTGTTTTTTTTTTATCTACTATTATCATAAGATTATTATTCTTGCTTGTTGTTTGTTTGACCTTGTTCAAGTCACAGGTGATAACCTTGAGGAAGCCATAGTGAAGGTTGCATAAGGAAACATATTAGATTAGATATGAAGTAGACTATGTACATGACCATATACATTCATGTACCCAAAGAGAAGAATTCCAAGATAGATCCTTTAGGAAGAAAAGATACAATGAATCTTCAAAGACATCTCTAGTAAGAGACAGATTGATACAAGTAGAGACGTTGTCCTTGAAGAAGAGATAGTTTTTCAAAGAACCGGAGAATCTCAGATGGATATTGACAGTGAGACAATACCTTCTCCCCCTTCAACAATTCAGAGGGAGACAGACATTACTCCAGGTTATCTAGGATCTCCAGTTGATATGTTCATAGATATTGCAGTAAGGCATAAAATGCATACCTAGACTCACTCTACAAGAGGCAGAGAAACATACAAGCCTCTCAAGACACATTCCGAGAAAAGAAAAAGAGATTTCCGAGCTATCTTTTAGTCATAAGCCACTTCATTAATGTTGAGACTCGTTGTCTTAGAGAAGCAACAAGAGAATTGGTATGGCAAGATGCCATAACAGAAGAAAACCAGTATATCTTAAAAGAATGATGCATAAGATATTATTCAAGGACCAGAAAGGGAAGTCTGTGGTAACTTCCAAGTGGATCTATAATAGCAAGCATGCAGCTGATGGAAGTATCAAGAAATACAAACAAGATCCATAGACATAGGTTTCTCATAAACAGAGGGAGTTTTCTATGATGAGACACTTGACCTAGTGAACCGATACACTTCCATCCGTACTACCATCCATGAGTTGGAAACTATATCAGATAGATAGATTCTTGATGAGTTTGGATTTCAGAAAGAGTGTTGCTGATCCAAACCTATATAGTATTGGAGATGAGACTGGTCCACGGCTGATTGGATCACTAATGTATCTAGTTAACACCAGACTGAATTCATACCATGCAGTGAATGTGCCTAGTCATTTCATGAGTCAACCAAGATAGACTCACTAGACAACAACAAAACATGTATTGAGATATATACAAGGCACAGTTGGATATGGCCTGAGATATACCTCTAGTGTGAAACTGAGTTTGCAAGATATACCGATTTAGATTGAGCAGAAAGTACAGTGGATCGAAAGAACACATCCAGTTGATGTTCTACCGTGAATTTTTCCATGGTTTCCTGATGTAGCAGAAAACGAAAGTATGTGGCCTTGAGTACCATAGAGGCAGAGTATATAAGCATCAAGTGTGCGAAGCAATGTAGCTTCACAAGTTTCTAACAGATTTACTTGACCATGAGATGGATCCCATGATGATGACCAAAAGTCGTGAGTAAAGGCTCCTTGAGAACCGAGTGTTTCCTGATGGATCGAAATACAATGAGATGAAACATCCTTATTTCAGAGATAAGATGCAGAGGGAAATCATACTCATGTAGTACCTTCCTACACATGAGCAAATTGTAGATATCTTCACCAAATTAACTTCGTGAAGAATGTCTCTGTAGTTGAGAGGGAGTGTCGATAACTCCAGCCAAGACAAAATTTAAAATTCACCCATGTGAGACATGGCATGATAAAGAATGCCTCCCTAGCTAAGAGGGAGTGTTGATGAATGCAACTATGGGAGACATCCTCCAGCTTACAAACTGAGATGTGGAAGATAGCAGCTATGTGAAGCCTTTCTCTTAGCTTACAAACATGAGAGAAATCCCCTATGAAGGGTTCGTGGTTCCTGCCTGGGATAGAGTCAGGAACGTAGAGATGACCGCCTCCATGACGTGAGTGAGAAGAACTCCAGATGATTATCCAGGTGAAAATCGATCTGTTGAGTTAGGACATGCATGTGGTTGAGCACAAGGTGAACGTGGGAAATCCCAAAAGTGACGAGCACATCATCATGTGAACAGAAATAAAGATGATGTGATGGCCTCCTCTGAGCAACAGAGTTGACGAGAAGACTCCAGATGATTCTCATGTTCGTGGCAGTGGGAAAGCATATCTGTAGAGTGGACAATCACGGGTGAACGTGTGAAGACCCGGTTCATCTGTGTAATGTAGTGAAACAGGTCCATGGCATCCCTATGGATGTGCCCCTAGTGGATGAGCACTAGTGGGTGTATCAGATCCTTTGCTATATATTGTTCAAGAGTCAGACCTACATGTAACCCTAGTTATTGTGTAAAGGGTACAGGTCGGCCCTAGGTTAATATGATTAACATAAAAAAAGATAATTAATATTGTGAATATTAATTATAATAATAATAAGTATATTTGACTTAGAGAGGTTGGCCCTGTTGTGCCAATAGAAGCCCTTGTTAATTAGTCAAATTCTAATATAAGTAGGAGATGATTCTCCATTGTATAATCATATCCTTCTCATATGTTTTGGAAATTTCAGCAAGTACTTCTCTTTGGAAAAGGTGTGCACCTCTCTTGGGTGCTAGTGTTCTAGGGCTTAAGCACCCTCTTGTGTGTTAAGTCATTCTTGGTGGTGAAAGGTATTTCTCTTGAAGAATCTAGCAAAGGATTTGGATGGGTTTTTCTCCCTTGTTTGAGAAGGGTTTCCCAGGATATATCTTGTGTTCTTCTGCATGGTGTTTCTTCTTGTGATCTTGGTTGTTGCAACTTTCTTGTTTATGGTTAAGACATGATGAAATTAAATGAACTACATGCTTAACCTAGCTTATGAAAAATCAACAACATCTACTCGCACGACTCCTTTTGAAGCAGTATATGGCCAAAATCCACCTTCAGTTCTCTCCTACATTCCAGGTGTATCGAAGGTCCAAGCGGTTGAACAAACACTTACAGTTCAAGAGGCTATTCTTCGTACCCTCAAAGAGAATTTGGTAATGGCTCAAAATCGCATGAAGCAACAAGTCGATCAAGGTCGCTCAGAACAGAAATTTGTTGAAGGAGACCAGGTATTTCTTCAGCCGCAACCTTATAAGCAAACTTCACTCAAGGTCGAACATTGTCAGAAACTGGCACCCAAATTTTATGGTCCTTATATAGTTCTTAAGTGTGTTGGGCAGGTGGCCTATCAATTAGCTTTACCCAATCATTCCAAGCTCCATCTTGTTTTTCATGTCTCTTTCTTAAAGAAGGTGATTGGAACTAAGTGCCAAACTCAAACCAACCTTCCCGAATTGGATGAAGAAGGATCCATCTAGTTGTATCCACAAGCATTTTTGGACCAACGAGATCATCGTCTTTGTCAACGTACCATCAAGGAAGTGTTAGTTCAGTGGAAAGATACAACTCCAACAAATGCCACCTGGGAGCCCACTAACATTCTGCAACAATTTCTTCATCTCAAGCCTTGAGGACAAGGTTGATTCTAAGGGGGAGGGCATGTTAGGGACCTAACCTACCTAACCCCTCAAGTGGGTAGAATAATATGTTTCCATGTAATAAAGGTCAATATTAATAAGGACAGGCAATAAGAAGGAATAAGTCAAATGTAAGAAGACCTAATAGAAGTTTTTGCTTCTAGAAGGATCTTCCTCTAGATTGTTCTTTTGGATAGATAGATTTAGTATAAATAGGAATAGAGGCTATGAGAATTTTTTTCTTGGATATTATTGTAATAGAGCTCTACTCTACTGGAGGTTTCCCCCTCGAAGAGGCAAGTGAACATTGCTCTCAGTAATCAAAGTGCTCTTTCTGGTGTTATTCTGGTATAATTTTGGTATTATTGTGGTGTTGTTTTGGTTATATCATTGTTTATCTGCCATTTCTAGCTAATTATTTTTGTTCTGCATACTATTTTATATATGGAATATTACAGAGCGGGAGCAACCTAAGTCCGGAATCAAATTACCAATTTGAGCTTCTACCTCCTCCTCATCATGGAACTCTCTCAGTTGTCGAAACTCCTCCTCTAGCTCTGCCATTTTTCCTTTTTTTGCATCCAAGACATACTCTGCATAATTTTTTGTTGCTTCCAATGCTATTTTCACAGCTCAAGTTGGTTGAGCAAAGGGGGGGAAAGGGTTTTGTGTAGAGAGAGGATGAGAGGGTCGTCTTCCTCACGAGAGCATGGGAAATCTTACAGGGACCTGAGAAGGGTTAACTGTAGAGAAGGTAAGAGAAAATCGATAAGTAATAAGGAGAACAAGAAGCTTATTGCAGAGCATGCTCAGGACTTGGAAAATTTCCAACTCAGACTCTTCATTTATGGCCCAAATGGACCACCAACCCGCCTCTGAAAGTTGGGCATTGATGATCCAAAGAGGGAGTCTCGTCATCATAACATTGCAAGGGTTAGTCTCCCGTAGAAGGACCAGGGCCATTATCAATTATGAACCGGAGAGTCGGCGAACTTCCATGGCTATCATGCAAGGGCGAGGTCTAAATGAGGTTATCCTTGATCGTCGTCGAAACTTGAATGCCCACTAAAAATTTGGCGTGTGAGACCACCTCGACATGATTGGGAGGGTGGTGATGGTCGTCAACTAGAGCGTTTGAAGCATGAAACGAAGGGTGGATTTGTGCCCTCTGTCATGGAGGGTGGGAAGTCTCATCACTCGTACCGCCCCTATCATCATGCATACTGACAGACACCCCATCCAGGGAAAATTGTTTAAATGTATTAAATGCATTAGGTTTCTTCTTTTTAAAACATAGACCCACACCTTTCTATAGAAATCATCTATAAATATTACAAAATATGATGCTCTTCCAAAAGAAACTGTAAGGGATGGCCCCAAACATCTGAATGTACATAATCAAGAATATGTTTACTAATATGATTTCCTACTTTAAACTTTTGTCTACATTATTTTCCAAATATATAACGTTTGCAGAAATTCAAATTCAGAGATTTTAAATTTGGAAGTAATTTGTGGTTTATCAGTACTTGTAGACCTTTCTCACTCATATGACCCAATCATTGATGTCATAAACGAGTGGATTCAGTTGCCTCTTCAAATACCA
The DNA here is from genome assembly GCA_009831015.1 of Picea engelmannii. Taxonomy (NCBI): domain Eukaryota; kingdom Viridiplantae; phylum Streptophyta; class Pinopsida; order Pinales; family Pinaceae; genus Picea; species Picea engelmannii. The sequence continues at coordinate 601,760 of ML784745.1, read as the reverse complement.
TTGATGCTACATTAACTTAAGTACTTCCTTCCACCATGTAAAGGTTCATGTCTTTGTAGCCTTCATCACCACTAAAGCACCCTTTGACACCTTTAGAACTCCACCTTGACTTGTAAACTTAATACCAACAAAATCTAAAACTCCCAAAGAAATTGAATTTTTCTTTAGTTCAAGCGCACGACTAACATCTATTAATATCCTTACAATACCATCACATATTTTGATTTTGACACTTTCAACCCCAACAATCTTACAAGAATCATTATTTCCCATAAGAACAACACCACAATCAACTGCTTGATCAGACGTAAACCAACTTCTATGTGGACAAATGTGATGTGAAGGACCAAAGTCTAATAGTCATTCTTCATAATATTCAGAGACATTACAAATAGAAAAAACTTCATCAATCATACCTAGACCTAATTCAACCGGATTTCCCTTTGTTTTGGAGTCTTCCTTGGATTCTTGTCTCTTCCAAAAATCCTTCTTGAGATTCCCTGACTTGTTACAATACCAACATTTAAGTTTTTTCTTCTTGCCTTTCGACTTTGATCTAGATGTACCTCTCAACATTTCTCCTTTTTCTCTAGACCGGCCTCCAGAAACCATTGCTTCTAGTGTGGAGGTTTCAATACTTAATTTTCTCTGCACCTCCTCAAACAACAAAGCTCCAACAACAGTGTCAAAGTCAAGAGTTTTAATTGTACTAAAGCTAATGGAAGAGAAAAAATGATCCCGCAATTTAGGAAATGAACACAACAATGTAACTATCTTATCTTCATCATCAAATTTAACATCCATACTATTCAATTTCCATATAAGAGTATTAAAAGCATTCAAATGATCTACAATTTTCGTACCTTCTTTCATTTTTAAACTATACAACTGCCTCTTCAAGTAGATCTGATATGTCAACGACTTCATCATATAAAGGCTCTCCATCCTACTCCATAAGTCTATTGTTGTTTCTTCTCCAATAATGTTAAACAAGACATCATCAGCAAGACATAACCTAATTGTGTTGAGAGCTCTGACATCTAGGTCTTCCCACTCTTCATTAGTCATAGTTGCAGATTTCTTCCTCCCTTGTTGTACTAACAAAACTCACATTTTAGGTTTCCACAATTCAAAGTTATTTTTACCATTAAATTTTTCAACCTCGAATGTAACAATTGTTATATTTGCCATTAATTCTACACACAAACTCTCTCCAAAAGTTTGTTTTTATCCCACCCTCTTAAATTTCAACTTAACTTTTTATATATATATATATATATATATATATATATATATATATATATATATATTCTTTCAAATTCAATATTTCTTCACAAAACAAGGATAGACTTTTCAAACTATATTTCAAAATCAAACTTTGATTTGTGAACCCCCAAAAAATGGTACCTTCACCAATCGCATGTGGGATTACCTTCACCGGTCACCTACGAGATTCACCAGTCAAACACTTCCATGCAACTCAGCCTCCGTTTCTCGTCGGCTAGGGTTTACCGAGGTTTTAACCCAACCTCTGCAACCTTCACAGTTCATAGTTTTGGCTCTTCAATGCGCTCGTCTCTGTGCACGAAATGACCAGCAAACAGACTTCTCTGCACATGGATTATCAGTAAACCAGTGACCAGACTTCTCTATTAAAATTATTAAACAAAATTTAATAATTTATAGGGGTAGGGTCATGTGATGAAATAAAGCATTTATAGGTGTCGCCTGTGTCCGGCAACCTTGATCTTGTATCCCCGTCCCTTGAGCATAATGAGTATTTCCACGCTGCTAATGAAAATATTCTATGACTAATGAAAATATTCTATGGGCGCTCACTCGCCATCAAGAACAATTTAGTGTTAGGGAATAGCTTTAAAGGAACTAGTAACGGTTGTAGAAAAGAACATGAAACATTATGAATTAATGAAAAATATATTAAATTAATTAGTCTTTGATTAATAAATTAAAGGGAGAATGAATTAAAAAAATTAATAAAAGGGGAATGAATTAATTAAATTATATAAAGGATACATTATGTATGATGTCCAATAAAAAGATTAAAATATGGGAGGATTAATATGCAACTCAAAGGTAAGATAAAAATGGATTAAACAGAAAGGAGGTGATAGAAGAATGGAAAAATTAAACTAGGAGTAAGATTAGTTAAATAAAATGAAAATGGGTAAGGTTTAATGACCTAGACAATGAATAGATTGACTAAGTTTGTAGTTATAATCACAATTAAAATTATTATGATGTTTTTCAATTTCTAGAGCTACGTGAATGATATGGGAAGAAGGATAGGATGTTGAGGTTAAAAAATTTGTTTAGTCAAAGCAGATTAGGTGTTTAAATTTGAAAGATTGTTCAACAATAGTTGACCTAGAGATGTGATTGTGGATTGTGTCAGTTATATGTTCTTTGAGAAAGGCTTTAAAAGATCTGTCACTTTGGCCTGAGTAAGATTTTCCACAGAAGCAAGAAATTTGATAAACTCATGGACCAAGTATCGAGTTGGATTTATCCTTAGGAGTTATGAATAATTGATTAAGGGTTTTATAGGGTTTGAAGACGGTTTTGATATTCTTCTTTGCAAAAAAAATTTATATGTGATCGATGGTGCCCGAGATGTAGGGAAGAGAAACAAGACTAAGGGGCGGGGAGTTTGACAAAGAGTTTTTCAATTTAGGATTATAGACTGAGCAAAAGGCTTTGTTAATTTGAGAGATAGAGTAATCATTGGACATGGAGTAATCATTAGACATAAGGGCCTTAGTCAGGTGGGTTGTTTACTTCTCAAGGAATTGAGGAGCGAAGATTTGAATGGCTCGAGTAACTAGAGTTTTCAGTACAACGGATTTTTGGGCTAGATGATGATGGAACTAGGCATGAAGGTATCTATCAGTGTGAGCCTCTTTTCTATAAACTTAATAGATTAGACATCTAAAGAATAAAATCAAGACTTAAAAAATGTATCAAGAAATACTTGAGAAGCCAACTCGTAATTTGTCATTCAAAATCTTTAAAAATGCATTTTAAAACGAGCATGGCAATATCATTTGGTTCCCTAGCTTTGTGAGACCATAATTTACCGATATCACCTTGGATTATCAAGTTGTTTTTTGTAAGACATAGAGGACAAGCGAGGTTTTTAAATGAATGGCTACACCTCCATCTTGAATGTCAATTTCACTGTTTTCATAACCAATGAAGTCCAAACCACATCCTTGGCGAGATAATTTTACATATTTTCATACTTACAGACGTTGGAATTGGAATCTGTGAAATGTATTGAGTTCACAAGCCCCAAAAACATATAGGCGACATTTCCAGAGATTAAAACAACATTGTGGTTAGGACCCCAATTTGAGAGCAAATGCATTTTTAAAGCAAAATTCTAAGTCTTGTTAAGAACAATGTTTTGCCAGAATTGAACTATATCTAATTGTTGTTTTCAGATTTCTATGGTGAGGAGTTTTGAAATTATATCTAATTGATTATAACCTAGGAAAATGGAAAATGGTCCATTAATGTCCGGATCACCTATTGCCCATCACCTAACGAAATTATCGATTTTGCCCAAAACTCAACAATGAACTAGTCCATGATGCAAAATAGCTTCAATGACTCTTAGAAAAAGTTGCATAACAATTTTAAGCAAGTCAAAGTCAACCAAACCCAAAACACGTATGAGGAAGGACTAAGATACATACAATGCAATGAATACAATAAGAGCAAACATGCAAGGCAAACCAACTAGACAATGCAACTGCTACAAACTATCATGATTGTGTTATAAAACAAAAAGATCGCATGCATCCAATCAATGCAATTATAGCCAACAATCGGCAATCATCAGTTAAGCGTAAGAAAAACAAAGCCAAAGGAGAAAAGTCTAACAACTATGGGGCTAGTTGAGGCCTCAATATGACCCAATTGTACCATTGAAAACTTTACAAAACGAGGGGAAACACTAAAAGGCCACACCCCTAGTCTAGTACTATTAGTGCATAAACTTTTAAAACATGGTAGTGGTTTGATCCAAAAAGGATCCAGAGAAGGCTAAGAACAACTCAGAATGCGTAGAGGCAACTCAGGACGCTCAAAATGGCTTCAGCAGTTAGAGAAAGGGAAAATTTTCAAAATTCCCAAAACCCAGTGAAAAGGGCATGATCGCAAAGAGCACATCGCAAGATTTCTAACGACACAAACGGATCGTCAAACGGAGTTACGGATCAAAAGTTATAAGCAAACAAAGTTTAGGTCAAACTTGGTCAAAAGGTCAAGGTGACACGTGGCACCACTGCAAGGGTGACACGTGGCACATGCGTACAGCGAATGTGGCATAGTGTTGAGTTGGCATGGGATGACGTGGCAAGGTCGTATAGGTTGATGGCAGACACATGGGCGAATTAAGTTGTGATAAGTGGCATTTTATTGAGCAAATGATATGGTGCCACGTGGCCGAATCGTGGGCTGCCACGTGGCACCCCTCCAGTGGTTGGTATGTGTAACACTTTATGTGACTCCACAAGAGTCGAACCCGAAACCTCTTAGCCCAAAGGCCTCACACCTCCGCGCTAACTAACATACCACCATGTGTTTCTTGTTTGTAATATGGTCTAAATTATATTTATGTTTAGTAATGTTTTGGATGGGCAGAGGAAAAGGGCTAAGCCTTCATCCCAGCTCTTGGTTATATGCCACACCATGCGACCACCCTCCATACAACATATCCACTACACAACCGTCCGCTATGCAAATTAGGAAACTTCCCTCAAACAACAGGTTGTGGTGTCCCAAGGGGTAGTACTAGGCCTAGTATTGAGGCCAGAATTAATCTTGGGTCATTTTACTTCTTGGGCACTTTTATGGCTCTGGCCCTGGCCTTCTGGTTGAATATTGGCTTCAGGGGTTTATGGTATGGTCTGTTGGTGGCATTGTTCGCTATATATATCCACCATCACATTTATTCCTAACCGCCAAACTATCTGCCAAGATCTCCACTACTTTGGTAGCCACTCCGCCAATTTAGAAACCAAACGCCAAAACTGTTGCAGTTTTATACTAAAAGGGGAGGCCCATGGATTTGACCACGGGACCTCTACCAACCTACGACTTAATTTAACCTCCGCTAACCACTACACCAACCACTTCTTAATTGCATAACCACCTAAATTTTTGTATAAGGGGTGTTCGCCAGTGTTCAGGACAGAAGACAAAGACAAAGGACAATCAATCGTGCCCGTATGGACTTTGAACGGACTAGGTTACGCTTTTCGAGATTTCTTAGTCATTTATTGCAGAGGCAATAGCACGGTAACCGAGGCAGGGGTGTCTCTTGGGCCTGAAAGTATCAGACTCGGATAGAGGCGTGGAGACAATCATTTTTAGGTAAAACGACGCCACGAATGCAGTGGTGGTGTTAGTTTTCTAATCCAAGTAAAGCTTTTGTAGCTTACCTCCAGAATGAGGTATACTTATGTATTTTACCCATTCTTTTGTGAAGTTAATAAAAAGACCTACCCATTTGAGAGCAGGACCCGGAGACGTAGTCCACCACGGACGAACTCTGTTATCAAGTTCTTTGTGTTCATATTGCATGCTTATGTCTCTTTCCTTTTGAACTTTTCCTTCTTTATGGTGTACTTTAGTTTATGCTCATTTTATGCAATTCTTTAATAAGTCACCCGACAAAAAGATCTTGGATCATGGTCCATAAAAAACATTTGGGTAGAGTGCCACTAGTATATTGTCACACAAATTGACCTAACAAACACGCAAAATAACAAAGCATCTAAAGAAAAACATGAAGCATCAATTATGCCCTAATAAGGCCTCCACCTCACGATCCATTTGGGTATTATGGATCTTCAGATTCCATAGTCGTCACAAGAAATGTGACTAAGTGAACAAGTGATGTCCATCTTGAACCAAGAAAGCAACAACACACTGTACAAAAACATTGATGCGGTCAAAGGACATAGAATCCACAGAGGTGTCCATACAACTTGGATGAGGAGAAGCCACAAATTCCAAGGCAACATTGATGTAAGCCATGATGTGCTCCAACACAAATTGCATGGATATTATATCTAAGGCCATTTAAACATGTTTACCTCAAAACACTAACATTGACACCCTAGACTCCTCCAATTCATGGACGCTAGGAATATGTTCTTTTGTGTCAATAGTGCATTGGTCCCTAATTTTTTTTGGTTCCCTCAACTACTTCTCAAAACCCTCCTTCCATCTATTCTACTAGAGCATCAAATAGGTCATGATCCCATTACGTTCATTTCCTTAGCACCTTACTCGGATCTTTCAGGGCACACAAGATGCAATGTTTGTTTCTCCATTGGCAATGCAACATGAAAATGCTCACACAATGCTAAGGAACTCCCAAGAAAGAAACGCACAAAGCAAGTTGCTAATCGAGTAAAGCCACTTCTCCTTTGAATGCACTATATCACCTAGAGCCTCTATATTTAACCCCCCAAACCACCAATTTGTACCACATGCTAGACATGACTAGACATTGTAATGCTCATTAAATCGACCACAAGTAATGGATAAGGTAGGGCAATGGTGCATTGTTATCCTTCTCCCTTGAGAGCACGTGATGTGACATCTGTTGTTGATCAATCCTTGATAAACTCAATCACAAGGGGATGGGTGCAAGTGGAGGTGTAAGTTTATGCCCCCTCGTTTTTGCACATCAAATCTTCCCCTAGTCTCACTCCAAGGACAAGGGGGTGGGTGCAAGTGGAGGTGTAAGTTTATGCCCCCGCCTTTTTGCACATCAACCCTTCCCCTAATCTCACTCCAAGGATAGCTTGAGAGTCCACCTCACGTTTAGATTGCAAAAGATGTGGAAATATCATATGAAATCATAGTCTTCCCCCACTACTAGCATTCATTAACAGAGTTTGGAAAGTCTTAGGTTGGAGGAAAGCTTATGGTAGTGGAGTGCCCTTATAATGATAATTGGATTGCTAATTACTCATTACGAACTCTTTATTTTAAGGATGGATAACCTTTGAATCGTAAAAAGTCTTAGGTTGGAGGAAAGCTTATGTTGGTGGAGTACTTTTATAATGATAATTGAATTGCTAATTACTCATTACGAATTCTTTATTTTAAGGATGGATAACCCTTGTAAATAAAGTTGTTGCCTTCTTGTTTATAGCAATGTATAAGCCTTTGCCTTCTTGTTTATAGCAATGTATAAGCCTTTGCCTTCTTGTTTGTAGCAATGTATATACTCATTCATATTAACTCTTTATTTCTATTCCTTCTTGTTTATATCAATGTATAAGCCTTTGCCAGCAATGTCTATACTCATGCATATTCAAATTCTTTGATTCTTTGTTACTTTGAAATTATAAGGAAATACTTTGTCAAAGGATTAGTAAAATAATAAAATAAAAAGAGCAACTAAAAGAAAGATCAATACACTTTTCGGATTTTTTTTTAATTAATAAAATAAAAAGAGCAACTAAAAGAAAGATCAATACACTTTTGGGATTTTTTTCTATTAAAAAAAACATGATTTTCTACTCCGTTGTTAAAAAAAATGGATAGTAAAAATAAAAATTATATAAAATAGGATTTGTTACCACAAGAAAGGAACCAAGTCAATGAAAAACAAATTGCCAATAGAGGATTGGAATGTTTAAATAAAGATTGGAATAATATCTTTAAATATTTTAGATTCAAAGGAATGTGATAGTGGGACAAAACATGTTTTTAAAAGTGATGATTTTCTACTCCGTTGTTAAAAAAATGGATAGTAAAAATAAAAGATATATAAAAAAGATATATAAAATAGGATTTGTTACCACAACCAAGTCGATGAAAAACAAATTGCCAATAAAGTCAATGAAAAACAAATTGCCAATAGAGGATTGGAATGTTTAAATATTAAATAAAGGATTGGAATAATATCTTTAAATATTTTAGATTCAAAGGAATGTGATAGTAGGACAATGAAAAACAAATTGCCAATAGAGGATTGGAATGTTTAAATATTAAATAAAGGGTTGAAATAATATCTTTAAATATTTTAGATTCAAAGGAATGTGATAGTAGGACAAAACATGTTTTTAAAAGTACTTTAGGAGTTGCAAGGAATATGATAGTTGGTAAAAATGTGTTAATATGATAGTGAGTCATAAAATATTAAAATATTTAAAAAAAAAAAAATTCAATGGCAATATGAAAAGAAAAACCATAACACTATAAACCAATTTAATCATTATTTGTGTTTCAAAATCTTTTTTTCAAGGGCAATATGAAAAGAAAAACCATAGCAATATAAACCAATTTAATCATTATTTGATTTACAAAGTGTAGTGCAGTTGGCTTTTGGTCTTGCAGTTATAAAACATATAGACTTTTGGCACAATAATGAAGCATACTAATGGTTGAACAAACAACTAATCTAAAATTTGAGGATAACATTAATGTTTTCTATATGAAAAGAAAAACCATAGCAATATAAATCAATTTAATCATTATTTAATTTACAAAGTGCAGTGCAGTTGGCTTTTGACCTTGCAGTTATAAAACATGTATAATGGCACAATGATGAAGCAAGCTAATGGTTAAACAAACAACTAATCTAAAATTTGAGGATAACATTAATGTTTTCTGTGCATATTTTGAAAAAAAAAAAAAAAAACTTAAAACCTTTCAGACCACTAACATAGAGAACATATCTTCATGAAAATTACTGTATGAGCATTGCTAAAAATAAACAATTGTTAACCAAAACCGTCAGTAATGTATGAGCATTGCTAAAAATAAACAATTGTTACTATAATAACAGCATTGCTAAAAATAAACAATTGTTACCATAATAACAATATCCCAATTCAAGCACACAATTTACAACCAGGTCGTTATGCACTAACTCAAAACCACACAATTTACAACCAGGTCGTTATGCACTAACTCAAAACCTACTTCACTCGGCCAATCTAAGCTAACATGTCAACAGGTTAGAGAAAAAAACAAATACACACACATAAATCCATCGACTTTGGGACAATACTTGGAAGGAATTATGACTCTAGTTTTGCCATCATAATCTGTGTTTTATTACAACGCCATCATAATCTGTGCTTTATTACAGCTTTTAAAGACAATCATATGTAAACCTAATTGTTTACGGTTTTCTCCTTCACACTAATGATGTGATTTCCCCAGGTAGTACTGATGAGATCTTTACTCAATAGTTGCTCAATGCTTGGTATACAAGGATTTCGAGAAGGACAATGCTTAGTATACAAGGTTTTCGAGAAGGATTATTTATTTTGACAAGGATTTCAAAAAGGATAATCCTTAGTATACCAGGATTTCGAGAAGGATTATTTTTTTATAAGGATTTCGAGAAGAATTATTTATTTTGAGTATCTAGTTATTCATCTTCATATTATGAAGACCATATAATTTCCATTGACAATATATGCTAATACCATAAAGAATTAAATAATATTAGTCCTAAATCAAGCTAAGCATAGAATAAGCACAGAATACATTAGGGCATCGATTGATGTCTAGAATGCATATTCAGAGACTTCACA
>ML784745.1:566838-576866 GCA_009831015.1 Picea engelmannii | reverse complement strand
GTGATGTGGATAAGGGATGTCCTGACAAAGGGTGCAGTGGAAGCAGGGGATGCAAAGTTTTACCTGTGGGTGCCTTTGTAGAAGGCGAGCTGCACATGTCCTGGATGCAAGTTTTTCCAAGCCCAATTCATGCCTTTTATTCTTTATTCTTATTGTTTTTTCTTCAAGGAGCTAATCAGGGGACACTGCCTTGGCGTGGTGACCAGTGGTGGCAGCATTACCCACAAGTACTTTCACATAAATGAGAAGGTTGGCTCGTGATGAGACCCCCTTTCTCTTGGCCATGCAACCAAGAGTCACTACCCTGGCGTGGTAACCAACTGTTGGTAGTGTCATACTGTTAGATACCCATGGACCTAATAGGTTGGCTCATGATGAGACCCCCTATCCTTTGACTAGGTCTTGTTTTATTATTTTATTGGGTCCCTCTTGTTTCTTGTTGAGAAGCCTTCTACTGCTTTCTCGGGGATCCCTGGGCGAAGCATATCGAGGTTTTATTTTTAGGCTTCTATCTTTTGCCAGCTAGCTTTTACCTTCTAGGCCTTTAGCCCCTTCTTCCCATGAGGTAAGGTGCAATCCTCAAATGATAGGTCAACCCAGTGCTTGGACAAGTGTAATGGGATAGATGAGCGGGAAGCAAGATGAAAAAGTGGTGCTATGACGAGAGTGGACGATGGCTTTTCAGAAATCCCCCAGTGGCAAACCAAAACCTACGGACACAGGCTTACTAGGGCATCCTGTCATCCCCCCCAGACATGGTCAAGTGAGCAAGTATAAGATCCAAGCATTTGTTAGAAACAAAAGGAATTAAATGCACATATTCAAAGGTTTTGACGATCAGAGTGACATACCATGATACCCGGACTCATTACCTCACGGAGCAAGAACCATCTCTATTACAAGAAAAAGTAGATGGTGATGGATGTTGCTACTGACGAAGTAGAGGCGCTGAAAGGGAGAAAAGATGGGCCCTCCAGGGCCATGCTAAAGTCGATCCGGCTCTCGGTACTCCATATATGTTTAGGACCTGTGGGCCTCAAGACATGATCTCCTAGTTATCCCTAAAAGTGGGGGATAACAGTGATCTAAAACCATGGTCGTCGCAAGAGGGAAGAGCCCCTAGACACTCTATCTCAATGCAAAGAAACAAAACTTTAATGGTCAAAGAGATTAAGGCAAGAATTTTATACCTTAGTTGCCCCTCCAAGTGGAGCAAGATACACTTCTTTGGCCTTGTAGTAGCTCTGTCCTCCAGCAAACCTGAAAAATATTCTATCTAAACCCTTGAAAAATATCTTAAAACATCACATAAAAGAGTATAGATACACAAGAACATCTTAGGCAAAATTTCTCATGAATCTCCAACAATGAAAATAAAAGAGCCATCCTCCTTTTATAGCTAAGGAACCTCCTCAATACAACGAGTAATACCATGTTAGCTCAAAACCATGAGCAAAAACCATTGTCCCAAGTCAAAACCATGGGCAAAATACAACAAATGGGGACAAATAACCCTCAAAATCCTCCAACACATGAGTGCCCCCTCAAAATTGGTTCAAATGTAACAATAAAGGGCCACACATGTGGACTAAAGGGGCTAGAAGAAGTGTGCCCTCTCATAAAAAGTACCAATGTCCCAAAAATGAGTGAAGAACAAGTCAACAATGGTCCAAGGACTAAAGCACCCCTCCAACCAACTCCCAAGAGCAAGGAAGTAGGCAAAGCAAGAAGTAAGCAAGAAGTAACAACCTCCATGTGTGTGATGTCACCCCACACGTGTGGGACGTCCCATGTAGAATCCAATGTGTGATGGCACGTGTGGCCTCCTCAATAAGGGCACTCCTCAAGTAAAGCATTGTAGCTAGTGCCATATTATCCTGTAGTCAACATAACAACATGTAACCACCATAACGACCAGTAACCACCTCCTAGGAGTCCTCCAAAGCATCAATAAAATCCCACATGTGGTCCAAGGAGGGGATGATAATGCATGTGTGAGTACAGCATTCAACTAAGCAAGGAGGACAACTCTGAGTGGTCAATAAGGCAAGTGTGATGACGTGACATCCTTGTCATGACATAATGCACTGTCACGGATCCCAAAGTAGTGACATGTATAACAATGTAGTACATGCATCCCAAGGCAACATCTCAAAGATCCCAATGTAGTGTCACGAATCTCGAGGCATGATACACGGATTCCAATGCAAGGTACCCACTTAGAGTGAAGGGTCTAGATTCTTAGCAATCCATTAGGTGATGCACACCTAGAGATTTCTCTTAGCACAACATAACAATGAAGGTTAGTTTTAATATTTGCCTAAGTTTACCAAGGAGGAACAACATTAACCCTTATACATCTCACAAGTCCTAAGACAAAGTATTTCCTAAGTCCCTAGGTGAAAGATAGGTAATGTGATGAATAATTATGACAAGGGGAAAGGGAAAGACTTCATGTGATGACCCTCGAAGTCATTTTGTATGCATAGGTCTTGTTATTTCATTCATCTAGCTTTCATGAGCTAGGATTTTATACAATAGCCTTCAAGAGGGAGCTTTTAGCATTGAGTTACTTGTCCTCGACACTGTTTCTTACTACCCCTTTTTGTCTTTTTATTTCTGTGTTCATTTTATTGAACAAGTCCCTTTTTCTTTAGATATTCATAGAAAAGCTAGGGACTAGGGACAACAAAGTAACCAATGACAGACAAGCACATTTACAAAGCATTATCATCCACAATTGTCAATATCCAACAAGTATAGCCATAAGTCAATGCTATAATAAAAGATGTCCAGACTGTGTAACAAGGCAGCAAATAAAGCATACACCAACAGTGGTATATTAATCGTCAAATTGCAAAGTTGTATTAGCAATTTGGATGAGAAGAGTACATGACCTAATCTAGTGGAAAAAGGGAAAGACTTTATGATTTATGAAACTTCTTCTACAAACATTCCAAATCCATTTGTTGCTTCTGCCAAGGGACCTTTAGTTAAAACAAACAATAATTTATAATCATGGAGGAAGGATCTTATGAACATTATCCATGAATGTCAATTGTATGTCATGTAATGTTAGGGGCATTTCATGCAATGGTAAGTGTTACCCCCTATCTTGGCATAGGAGTACTACTAATGAATTTCTTCACTACCATACACCATCCCACTTATTCCTAGAGAGATAGAGGGATTAGTTCTAGATAGATCCAGAGCAAGGCGCCTACGACCTGTCAAACCACTTTCCAGGTTCAAATGAACTGTCGAAGAATCCAAAGTTTCTTTCTTCCAGCCTTGGATGCTAGGAGTACACCCCTCTCCTACATCCCCCCATGATCATACAGCCAGACCCCCCGATAGTTCCTAAGGACTCCAAAAGTGAGACAATGCCTAGTTCACCCCCCTCGCCCTCAACTATCAAACTTGGGAGACCTTGATAGCCTCATCGCCAGACATCTCTCTCTCTCTCTCTCTCTCTCTCTCTCTCTCTGGACAGACTTTTAGATCAGACATACTCACTTATATTTTGGATCATTATACTTTTGTCACGGGTCTATATATTTTTGAGGCTACACCACTTTAGGTTATGTTATCCCCGATTTCTAGGGATAACTAAGGAGATAATGTCTCGAGGCCCTCAGGTTGCAAACATGGAGTATCGAGAGACAGATGACTGACAACGTCCACATGCACAGACAAAGACCCACTTCACCACCACACATCCTAGATTCATCACGATGGCATTCACCACATCAGCTTGCATCTGGAAGACAATGGGTCTTACTCATGAGGTACAAGTCAAGTATTGTGGTAAGTGTCACTTCAATACTTCAGACATTTGAGTATGTTGCATTTAAAGTTGTTTTTATTATAGAATGTTTGCTTGGAAATTATGCTCTTTGCCCTGTTTCACCTTGGTGGTTGACATTGTGCCCTAGGAAGTGGTCACCCTTGGGAATGGGTTTGCTACAGCGAGGTCCCCTTGACAAGACATTGTGCCATTCCCGATCATACTTATCATTTTTCACACTTCATCCTTTTCACCTCCTTATCTTTTGTGATTTTTAGGTGTACTGACCCAAGAAGGGATTGTATCTCATTTCATGGGAAGAAGGGGTTGAAGGCCCAGAGGGAATGTAGTTGGCAAAAGATAAAATCCAAAACTATAACCTTCCAAATGCTTGCCCAAAGAGGTCTTGAGAACGACGAAACTTTTCTCCTAAAAAATCAAAGACCTGCAAGAAACAATGTCACATATATAAATGTCCCACTTTTGATGTATCTACACTAGTGTGTTACAACCTTTGCTTTACTCCTATGGCACTCTGTGCACCTTTCCCTTCAAGTGACATTGTGGTACTGCCTCCCAAGTCTTATATTACCCTTTTGGAGTACCCAATTTCTCTAGACTTTAATTAATTAATGGCAAATAAATGGGCTTGGAAAAAGGATGCATTGAAAACAAAGGTGCAGCAAACCCTCTACAAAGGCACCCATAAATGAGACAATACGAACCCTTGTATGTCATGAAGCCCGTGCCCAAAAGTCTTACCCCCATCCACTTCATCTTCTCCACATGACTTAGAGAGGGGTCCACCTAGGAAACACTCCTTGACTTAAAGAATGACTCACCCAATAGGTCACCTTAACAACCCTCCCATACATAAACATAGCAAATTGCATAGGGTCTTTGAGCACTTGTTTAATTTGATGAGGTAGCTTTAATGCACATGTTTAGGTGGCTCTTGTATTTGAATGTGATTTTACTTACCATGATACATTCGACTTGAGACTCTTGGAGGGCACACTCATCTGTCTTTGCAGGACCTTGTCTGATGGATGTTTTGAAGGAGCAAACCCAGCTTGGGCCTTCATTGGGGTAGGAAGCCCACAAGTTGGATGACATGCCCTAGACTTTGGGGGCAAGACAGAGGTTGGACGTTGCCTTTGGAGGCAAGAAAGAAGACCTTGGCGCTGACACCTAGCCCTATCTAGCCCAACAACTTGCCTTTGGAGGCCTTACACCACACTTTTGGGGCTTGATGTCTGGACTAGGGCTAGGGTTTGGTGGTGATGATGATGATTTGGTGGACTGATGAGGACGATCCTTTCCACCATGGAGAAGACCCTAGCACTTGAAGGGAAGGCCTTAGGAGGCCCAACAACTTCCTCTTATTGCTCAACGACTTGCTAAATGTGCCAAGACGTCACCCTAGATGGGGTTGACGTCACCCTTAGGGTTTCTTTTTGTGCAGAATTTAAAATTAAAATCAAATTTACTTTGTAAAAGGGAAAAATAAAGGGGAATGGCCCCCTTATTTTTTGGTTTACCCTAACTAAATGTGGACAAACACTTTTTAGAGGTTTTGTATAAATAAGGATCAAATTCACTTCATTTTGATCATAGCTCTCTCATTAAAGACTACTTGGCTGAAATTTGCGCCCTACTTGGGCAGTTTGGACTATCTCTCTTGTGCAACATTTTTTCGATGCTTGTTATGGTATATTGTGGGGCTAAGGTGGTGCGCACCTCTTGAAGACTTGTTCTATTGCATGTTGATGGAATTATCTTGGTAAACTAGGGTTTGGTCTTGCTATCTTGTGAAATTGGTAAGGAAATTCCTGCACGTTGTTGGTATTTTCTTCTTGTTTCATGCTACACTTGTCTAAAACCCTTGGAGGAGTATAAGGGCATACACCCTTCACCAAGGTCCATTTTATTTGCAATTTGATAAGTCAATTTTACAAGGTTGCTAGGAGGAGTAAAAGGGCTTACACCCTCCTAAATTTATCTTTGTTGGTTTTGCATGCTCTAGGGAGTAAAAGGGATTACACCCTTAGAGATATTGTGCATCCAACTCTTATAACCAAGACTCCATTTACCCAATAGATTCAAAGCACTAATCTGAAAATTGCATTGGAGAAACACAATAGTTGCATTGGATAACGTGTTTTGTTGAGATATTTCAATCGTCTAAAGTGGAATCAAATTTACATGTTTTAGGCTTGCTTGCCCCACTAGGGCGTCTAGCTTGGCCAAGTACATCTTATTGCTGTTATAACTTTATGCTACAGCCATAAGGCTACTATAATAAAATTCTGAAAACATCATTTAGCAGCCCTAATTGACCATCAAAGCTTGTGCTAAAGTATTGGAAATTTATCTATTTGTTTAGTGCCTCATTGTCCAATAAACATTTGATGCTTTTGATGGTTATTTCTGCAGTAAGTAACATATTTCATTGTTGATATATACATTTGTTTACTGCTGCAATTTAGGACAGCAAGCTTCTCTTGCTTGTCCCTTTGATATTTAGGCTTGTATCTCGATTATTTATCTTGTCTCGGGCAGGTGTAATGCTCTGGTGCAGGTACCCAAGTTTTTGGCAACCATCCTTCATCCACAAGACTCACTTTCAAGCCATCCTCCACTTCTTATTTTGACCTATAGGAGCATCACCTTCCATTACTCCACTTTCCATCCCATTTCCCCCTAGGGTCACCCGGGATTCCCCCCTTGTGCAGGATTTCTCCTTCACTAAAGCGAGGGGAGTACCTATCTAAGGTGACAGTGGGTAAGTATTCCCATAGTTGTCCCACCTTTGTAGATTGGGTCGGGCTTTCCCCAACCTACAATCTGTGTGATAACAGGTTACTTTCTTTATGTTATTCTCAGCATTATCTAGGAGTTGCATTTGCACTCCCACATTGTACTCATACTTGTTGTAATCTTCAATCACATTGACCTACTTTTGTGGTCATTTGTTGGACAATAATAAAATTATCTTATCTTATATGAGCCTTGGTCAGTTGGGGCATTTATTTGGCTTCATGGATAATGATAAGCTAGAGGACTTGATGACATGTTTCATATGATGTATGCCACATACTAGTTTCAGGATTTCTCACCTGGTTTGCACACTTTGAGGCATCGTCACCTAATTTGAGGGGACATCCGCCTTAAAGGTTGCATTTGGTGTACTATTTGGCACATTTGGGCTAACTAGGCTTCCCCATGACTTGAGGAGTTGATTTACTCCATTTGAGGAATAACTGTCGCAATTGGAGTTCATGGACAGAGATTAGTTTGTGTATAGGCTTCACACAATGGAAGAGCACAGCACTTATGGGAAACCCTTAAGCTTTCATCACCAATACTATTTTTAGCAAAATGAGATTGGAAACGAAAAAATACAAGATCTGCTTGGGATATATTTCCAGTTTGAAAGTGCTAGAGGAACCACTTGAGATTTATTTCCAGCTTATCAAAAACATCACGCTGAAAAATCTGTTAGATTTCGAAGTACACCCAAACTCGGTGCACACACACCTCAAGTCTGGTCTAGGTTCTCAACAACATACACAGAAATCACACATTCTGAACTGTGAACATAAACGCACTGAGATGCCTAACTACTTAGCACGGCAGAAAATACAACCAACAATTAGATCAAGCACAGTACACCAGAATTTCAAGCCCAAAATCACTTGTTCTTAAAACCAGAACAAAGGGCTCTCGTACTAAGGAAAATGGCCCAATTTTCTCTTACAGAAAATGCCAAAACAAGGGAAATCATGTTACACAGAAAACCCTTGGGCCTTACTCAATGTTCAAGCCTTCCTTGGTTCCCGTGCCAAAAGTTGGCTCTCAATGTCTAACCTTGCTGTTGAACTGAGCATGCACTGATGGTTGAGGGTTAGCGCAACAATCATCCCTTTCAAACCCTTATTTTCCCATGTACTTGGATGCACCAAGCCCTAGGCACATGTGGCCTAACTCCCTAAGGTCGCAGCCTAGCTTTTGTCCACCAGAAACAGTTCCTCCTTAAGCCTCTGGCCCTTGCTCCTGTACTCAGAACAGGTCATGGCCTCACACAAACCTGTGGCCGGTTTTTTAGCCCTCAAAAATGCCCTCTTAATTGGCTGTAACAGTTCTGTAACAACCAAATTTGCCTCAACCTGATGATTGTAACAGACCTATTCCAGCCCTCAAAAGACTGTCCAACAGCCCTGTAACTGTCCACAAAACTGTGGTTGCTTCTCCTCCTTGCAGGCCGAGACTCCCAAGGACCTGTGGCTGCCTCAGACTAGTAGACCAAGCCTCTCCTAGGCTGTGGCTACTCTCTCCTTGCAGGCCGAGTCTCTCCTAGGCTGCGGCTACCATAAACCATGCTGGTCGAGCCCTCCTATCAGCAGCGGCTAGTCTCTCATGGGCTGTGGCAGCCCTCCAAGACCTGCAATTGCCCCTCCTTTGCAAGTTGAGCCTCCTGCTGCCCTAGCAGCCCTCCTCTTCAAAGAAACCTTCCCAAAACACAAAGATCTGCAGAACTGAGGCCTAACTCGACCCTCTACATAGCTGGTCGAGGTCACCACACTTGTCTCCAAGAAGAATGAGAATCACTCTCACCTTGTGTTTCACCTTTGCACTTGATCTCCTTTATATACAACTCTAATGTTGAGTTGGACGCCCCAACACAAACTCAACATCAAATTAGACTTGCATATGGGTGTGAAGCCCCAACACAAGCCCACAAAGCCCAACACATGTGAGAATACTCCCAATGCTACCAAAACATCAACAAAATCCTCCAAATAAAAAACATTTTTTCAAAAATCACATAAATATTAAAAACAGACATAAAAATATAAAAAGAGGCAAAGTGTGGGACCCTAAAAAACTAATGTGTGCCTATAAAATATCCCCTCCCCCATTCCTAAAGCACATATAACTCATTTTTTCATAGCAGTCTGCATTTCTAGTTTGTAGGAGTGATTTGGAGTGAAATATATTCAGAGATTTAAATTTTTTGTGTTTTTGGTTCATACATTTTTCTAACGATATATATATATATATATATATATATATATATATCGTTTCCCCATATCTAAAACCAGACTATTGGGGACATAAACCTCACCATGAGAAAACATCTTATGGCATAATTAGAGAAAAATCCCTCTAATGCCCATCATTATAACACAAGTATTTCTATAATGCCACCTATTGGATCTTAAACTAAGATACTAAAGACATGTGCACAACAAATTATTAACACGAATATTGAGATTGCCTAGCCTATGATGTTAATTATACACGACATTCAATCAATCAAATATAGATATTTTTTGATATAAGAGTATCTTTAAATATTCTTTAAAACAACACAAATGACTACATGTTATCAAAGAAACAAAGGATTTACCTAAGTATGCTACTATTATAGGCCCATATAAACTCGGGTCTCATATTCATTGTTCTGCATCAATATCTCTTCTCTGCACTTACAAATCTTGTATTGTGCATCCTTCCCTAACTTTGTTCCAATCAAAGTTACCAGAACCGGACCGGTCATTGAACCGGTCGACCCAAAAAACCGGAACCGAACCGGAATCGGGAAAAAACCGGATCAAAAAACTGGTCACTAAAAATACATAAAATATTCAAATTTTGAAAAACAAATACATATTCATGTGTATCCATGTGAATCCAAACCATTATACACAAATTTGCAAAGTTTTAAAAAAAATCCCTAAATTTTTAAAAAAATGTGAATCCCAACCCTAAATTTAAAAAAATATCTAAATTCCCCCTACTTTTCCACCCACGGGTCATCTTCACAGAACTGGTACGGAACCGGCCGGTTCAGGCAAAAAAACCGGTTCCGTACGGAACCGGTCAGGGGCGGTTTGGACCGGTGGAGGCTCAGAACCGGTTCGATCGGCCGGTTTTACCGGTTCTGGTTCGGTTCTTGTAACACTAGTTCCAATAATGTAGGGCAGGAAAGCCAATCCCTTCTTTTCAACTTTGTGCATCATGTATCTCATCATCGATACTTAACAACCAAATTGTTAGAAAGCACCAACCATCAAAGTACTTGAGACTTAAAAGAAGAGTGACTTCCACATTCCTTGAGACCACCTAATTCATCTTGTCTCTTGATTTTGAATGGTCCATTTTTTATTAAGACAATCAGATATAGAGAAACATGGTTGAATGAACTTGAATCTTCAAATATTCTTCTTGTAATCCA
>ML784745.1:516455-546745 GCA_009831015.1 Picea engelmannii | reverse complement strand
GGTCATGTTGGATTAGGTCAAAGAGGAAAGATCAAGATGGGTCATCAAAAGATTATAAAATGAGGGGTAGCACTTCACTTTCCTCATTATGTTTTGGATTGATCTCTTATTGGAGTGCTCTTGTGAGCCAAGGTTTTCATTGGGTTTTGGCATAAACCCTTCCATTGTCGTTTGGTTTTGGTGGTGCAATATCCACCCTAGCTAGACAAGGAGGAGGATCCATCCAGGATCTTCATTTGAGCTTCATATTGTGGTTTGATCTCAGTTGGGAGGTGTATCAACTTGCTTCGGAGGTCAGTGGAGTTGCTTGAGAGGGATTGATTCATCTTTGCAGGGTCGTGAAGGTTTGGAGGAGGCCACGATTCCTTCTTTGCAGGGTCGTGAGGGTTTGGAGGAGGTTGTGATTCATCTTTACAGGACCGCGAGGGTTTGAGGAGGCCGTGAGGGTCTTGTTGGAGGATTGTTGGCCCCCTGGGAGGCTCATGGGGTTTCTAAGAGGGTTCGGCCTTCTTCTATTTGCAGGGTCGTGAGGCTATTCAACCATAGAGGAGTCGTGGCGGCAGTTGAGGAGGGTCGTAAGCCCATCTATTGGCACTTAGAGGGTTTGATCTCATCTATTGAGGCGGTTGTGGCATTATTCCAGGTTTTGGCTTGTTATTGTTGTGTTTTCCTTAATGTATTGCAGCTGTTACAGACTTGTTATTGTTGTATTCAAGGTTCCATTCATAAATAAAAATGCTCATGTTATTTACTCTATTTCATGTGTACTTGGATTGCATACGACTTGTTTGACGAAAGTTCATTAGTAGAATATATGCAAACTGATTGTAGAAAGTTGTCAACCAGTTTATAGCATAAAGAGCACATGTAATGCAAATTGTTTGACAAAAGCACACAACCAGAAACAACATAATTACACAAAAGATCATAATATTCCAACTTAGCGCACTTCGGGATATTACAGTGGTATCAGAGCCGGTGATCTTGCCAGCCTGTCAATATTCTCTTCATTGCTATTTGGGCCGAATTCCTTTCTGTTGGGACTGAATTTGGTGACTGTAGTAGGGGTCGAATTTCATTGGTAGAGGCCGAACCACCTTGCAGGGGTCAAAGATATATTGTGGAGGCTTAATCCACTGTTGTTGTAGCACATTTGCTGCAGAGATCGAGGACTTGGTGTGCTAGGATTTTCCTTGTTGATTGGAGCAAGTCTGTGTGTAAGAAGGCAGAATATCTAGTCTGCATTGAGAGTGGTGTACTCTTATTGTGCGAACCAGACTCTTGCCGCGAGCTGAATATATGTTATATCAGCCTAAGGTTGTTGCATCTCCTTTTGCTGCTATAAATGTCCTTTGGATGCTAATACACAGGTCAGATTTTGATCACTGCAGAAGTGTATTTAATGTGAATCTGTCTTTAGGGAGTTTTCTGTTATACATTGGTGACAGCAAAATAAATCTGGGCAGAAAAAAACCAGACTCTTGCCGCGAGCTGAATATATGTTATATCAGCCTAAGGTTGCTGCATATCCTTTTGCTGCTACAAATGTCCTTTTACATCAACAGGATGCTAATACACAGGTCAGATTTTGATCACTGCAGAAGCGTATTTAAGGTGAATCTGTCTTTAGGGAGTTTGCTGTTATACATTGGTGACAGCAGAATAAATCTGGGCAGCAA
Source organism: Picea engelmannii (assembly GCA_009831015.1). Taxonomy (NCBI): domain Eukaryota; kingdom Viridiplantae; phylum Streptophyta; class Pinopsida; order Pinales; family Pinaceae; genus Picea; species Picea engelmannii. Next base: position 545,066 of record ML784745.1, on the reverse strand, counting down.
TAAATTGCATATCTTTGTTGAAGTTTGAGTAGCTTCGGAAGATATTCTTATTGTATTCATATTGTATTAGACCAAGACAAAACCCTAAAGAATAATATTATATTATATTTGTTAAGTCGGCCCTATTGTGCCTTTGTAAAAGTCAATTGTAAATTAGAAGGGTAAAGTGTACAAGTCGGCCCTGACATATTTATGGGTAGCTCAACTTGTATTTATAAGAGGCTAGGTGCCTCACTTGGAAAACACACACAACTAGCTCTCTCACACAAGTAAGAAGTGTGCAAGTCTGAGGAGGAGATGCAGCTACAGAGGAAGGGTGTTCTAGTGAAGGGTTTTGGTTATCTGTTGGAGGACTATCTTGGTCTAGTGGTGCACTACCCTATTCTGGTTAGGGTTTCTGGTTTGTCTTCTGTTTTGGTGAGATCTCTCTTAGGAGAGACATTGTACTTGTTGAAGAATCTATATTGAAGAAGCTTTGTTGGGTTTTCTCCCCCACGAGGGTTTCCCAGAATAAATCTTGTGTATATTGTGGATGTCTTTCTTTCATTGATCCTTATCAATGCAATTATTGTTTTAATAGACTAAAGTTAAAGAATACTACACACACTTAACTGCTTAAGAGAATATTTAACATGGTATCAGAACGGGCCTGAAAGAAGCCATTTGCACAGTCCAAAAGAACTCGCTGGGGAAAATAAGACCATAGGAAGACTCTTCTAACCCTAGCACGTATTTCCTTGGGTTTAGATTCTCAGTTTGACGAAGATTTGGAAATTGCAACTAGTGTTGCAATTGTCAATAACTGCACAAACCCTAGAAAGTGATTTCACCCACTTTCGGGAGGACGTTGGTCAAAGTAAAACCACCAAGGAGCTCACCTTAGGAGGGCGCACCTTTCTCTCTAAGCAGAATTCCAAAATTCACATTTTTAAAAATTAGGGTTTCCTCATAAACCCTAGCTCAAGACGTCTTTGCAGCTGTAGAATTGAAGCTGGAACTGGTCACCTTGGCATAGCACTCTCTGGTAAGTACAAAACCTTTCTTTGAAAAGTTTTTATCTCTCTTATTCTATTTATGTTCAAGGACAAGATGGCACCCAGTACCAAGATTGATGAGAAGCTTGAAGGTGTTGATAACTTCCGAGCATGGAAGTACATAGTGATGCTCATTCTAGAAGAGAATGATCTAGAAGATTTCGTAAAAGAAGAAGTTCCAGAACCAGACAAAGATGTGGCCAAAGCAAAGTACAAAAAGAACCTAGTTAAGGGAAAGAGAATCATTGTTGATTCTATCAAGGATCATTTGATCCCCCATGTCTCATCATTGACAACTCCCAAGCAAATGTTTGATGCCTTATCCCAATTGTATGAAGGCAAGAATATTAACCGAAAGATGACCTTGAGGACACAACTCAAGAATGTGAAGATGCAGAGTTCAGAAACTATCCAACCATACTTCACAAGGGTGTCTCAAATCAAAGAACAGCTTGAAGCCATTGGAGACAATCGAAGAAGCCGAGTTAGTAATGACTACATTGAATGGTCTCCCCAGATCTTGGGAATCATTCATTCAAGGTATATGTTCAAGAAGAAGGTTAACAAGGTTTAGCAGATTATGGGACGATTGTACTTAGGAAGAAGCCAAATTGGCAACAAGAGAAGAGAAACTAGGCGATGAAGAAAATCAATCTCTAGCAGCTCATGCTAAAAAAAAAGGAAAGAGCAAGAAGGAAGCTCATTCACACAAGAAACTTCATGGATTACAAAAGACACATAAGTTCAAGAATGATTTCTCAAATTACAGATGTTTCATCTATCAAAAGATGGGACACATTGCCATAAACTGTCCCAACTCCAAAGGTCAGGTCAAAAAAGGAAAGTATAAAAGACATCACGCCCATCCCACAGAAGATGATGAACCTGATCATGAGAAAACCAAAGAAGAAGACTCAAGTTAAGAATGTGTATTGATCTTAGCTCTTACAGGTACTGTCACTCATGGAAGTGACACATGGCTTATTGATAGTGGTGCTTCTAAGCACATGACTGGTTACAAGCAATCTTTCTCAGATCTAGTTCAGAAAGATTCACCTCACAAGGTGAAGCTTGGCGATGACTATCAGTATCCCATTATAGAAGTAAGAGAAGCATCCTACAAGTTAGATTCCGGAAAACCTATGAAGATGAAGGATATTTTGCATGTACATGGTTTGAAGAAGAATCTCCTTTCCATCTCAACTTTGGATGAGAAAGGATTCAGAGTTGCTTTCATTGATGGTGAAGTCCTCATGTGGCCAAGAGGAAAATCTATTAATGATGTTGAAGTGATTGGTGTCCAAGAAGGAGGCTTATATAGTTGAAGGGACATTCAGTTTCAGCATTAGTACACACTACAGTCACTCCAAGTGAACTACGGCATAGAAGATTTGCTCACATACATTACAAAGCCCTACCAATCGTGAGCAAGATGGTGACAGGTTTGCCAGAAATCCAAGTGGATCATGAAGGCGTATGCAAAGGACGTGCACAAGGCAAGCACGTGAAAAAACCATTTCCAAGCAGTGATAGCAAAGCCAAAGGAGCCTTGGACATTATACATTCAGACGTGTGCGGACTGATGTCACCCACTTCACTTAGCGGGTATGTATACTATGTTTCATTTTTTGATGATTTCTCATGTAAAATTTGGATTTATTTTTCGAAAGCTAAGAGTGAAGTATTCAACAAGTTTAAAGAATTCAAGACACTTGTTGAAAACCTATCTAAGAAGAAGATAAAAATATTAAGGTCAAATAATGGAGGAGAATTCACATCAGATGAATTCAAGGCATCCTGCAAAGGAGTTGGGATTAAGAGGGAGCTCTCTAATCCCTACAATCCTCAGCAGAATGGTGTGGCAGAAAGAAAGAACCGTGCGATCATGGAAGTAGTGAAGGCCATGATTCATGATCAAGACTTACTGATGCATTTGTGGGCAGAAGCAGGCAGAACTGTAGTATATGTGCAGAACATAAGTCCCCATCGTGTACTTGGGAACAAAACACCAAAAGAGATGTTTACAGGTGAAAAGCCAAAGGTCAGCCACCTAAGGATATTTGGTTGTCCAGTATATGTGCATGTTCCCAAAGACAAGAGATCGAAGTTGGACCCTTCAAGAAAGAAGGGTATATTTGTTGGATACAGTGAGACATCGAAGGCATACCGAGTTTACATCCCTGGTCACCATCAGATTGAAACTAGCAGAGATGTCAGCTTCGATGAGGATGCAGCCTTCAGTAGATCAAGGCAACATCGTACAGATGAGATTCATGATGAGGAGCCTAAAGCTCCCAGAGTTACAGATACAAATGCATGTGATGATGTCATACTAGAAGATCATGATATGGAAGAACCACAGAAACCTGCAGATTCATCTCGAGAAATGAATACTAAGAAGAGAAGACCAGCTTGGGCTCGAGAAATTATTCAGGATGTAGAGAAGTATGGTACTCTAGATGGATCCTTCAGAGAAAGCAAGAGACCGCGACCTTACTCCAGTTATGTGGCATTGCTAAGTGACATTATTGATGTTGAGCCTACCAGCTATGAAGAGGTTGCAAAGAAGAAAGAATGAAAGGAGGCCATGGTTGAAGAGTACCAGTCCATTGTAAAGAATGATGTTTGGGATGTGGTTCCGACACTGAAAGAGAAGACGGTTGTAAGTTCCAAGTGGATTTACAAAACAAAACATTCAACAGATGGAAGTATCGAGAAATATAAGGCAAGGTTCGTGGCACGTGGTTTCTCCCAGAAAGAAGGAATAGATTATGAGGAGACGTTTGTTCCTGTGGCGAGATACACTTCAATTAGAGGTATACTTGCAATAGTTGCAGTAAAGAAGTGAAAGGTACACCAGATGGACGTGAAGACAGCTTTTCTAAATGGTGTAATAGAAGAAGTGTATGTGGAGCAGCCACAACGTTTTGAGACACATGACAGTTAGACACATGTGTGCAGATTGAAGAAAGTCGTGTATGGGTTAAAGCAAGCACCCAGAGCATGGTACGGTAGAATCGACAGCTTCCTAATGAGCTTATTCTTTACCAAGGGTAAAGCAGATTCCAACCTATACTTCAAGGTTGTGGATGGTGGACCAGTGATATTACTGTTGTATGTGGATGACCTATTTCTAACAAGAGACGAGAAGCTCATCATTGAGAGTAAGAGGAAGCTTGCTGCAAAGTTCGAGATGAAAGACCTAGGCATGATGCATTACTTCTTAGATCTAGAGGTATGGCAGAGACCGAGTGAGATTTTCCTTAACCAAGGAAAATATGTTGTACAGATTCTAAAGAGATTCGGAATGATGGATTGTAAGGCCATGCCTACACCGATGGTGACAAATCTGAAGTTATTGAGTAATACATCTTCAGAGACAGTGGATGCCACCATGTATAGACATATTATTGGTTCGTTGATGTACCTAATGAACACGAGGCCAAATATATGTTTTGTTGTGAACACATTGAGTCAGTATATGGTTGAGCCAAGAGATGTTCACTTGATTGCAGCAAAACATGTGATGAGGTACCTGAAGGGTACAATTGATTATGGACTCAGATATGCTTCAGATCGTGAGATAATCCTATAAGGCTTTACTGATTCAGATTGGGCCATTAGTGTTGCAGACCGGAAGAGTACATCTAGATGTTGCTTCAGTATGGGATCAACTATGATCTCATGGTTCAGCAGGAAGCAAACTAGTGTGGCGATCAGTACGACAGAGGCAGAGTATATAGCAACTTGTTCAGCTAGCAGCGAAGCAATGTGGCTTCGGAAGTTGCTTGCAGGATTGTTTGATCTCGAGTTAGAGGCGACTTGTATCTGGTGTGATAACCAGAGTTGTTTGAAGTTGACAGAGAACCTAGTGTTCCATGACAAGTCCAAGCATATCAAGATCAGGTACCATTATATCAGAGATATGGTACATAGGGGAGCAGTGAAGCTCCAGTTTGTCGCTACAGATGAGCAGATAGTAGACATGTTGACCAAGCCTTTGTCGAGAGTGAAGTTTGTATACTTCAGAGACAAGTTCGGTGTGGTCCAGAAGGACGTCCCTAGTAAGAGGGAGTGATGAGTTACAGATGTGATTCCAGGGCAGCAGCATCAGCATGTGGCAGTGGCAGCGGCAGCGGGTAGTCATTCATGGACACGTTACTGCTACTCCAGTGAAAAAGTCTAATACACAGAGGGCTAGTCCAGTGAAAAAGTCTGGTACACCAAGTTACTGCTACAAGTTACTGCTACTCCAGAGAAAAAGTTCAGTACATCGAGTTAGTGCTACTCCAATGAAAAAGTTGAGTATCCAGATTGCTACTCGAGTGAAATAGTTCGGTACGCATGTCACTAATTGTGGCACCAGTTAGCATGACCTCGCACAAGGTCAGCAAATGACATGCCTTCAGGGATGGTTAGTTACCTGGATTTTCAAGCTGGTGGGCCAACCTGTGTGGTTGGAGGTGTTTCCTAGCCTTGGGCTAGATGGGTAGTGTGTGCGCACTACATCGCCTGATCCTTGTGATTAGATGCATGGTAATTGTGGACCAGTTGTTTGGTGTGCCAACCAGAGGTTACTAGTTCTTTATGAACTAGATGCTAGATTTTGTATGAACTGGCGAGTTAAAGCCCCGTGATGACATAAAGCTCGAATGGATGATGAGACCCTGGATGTTGATGTGGTTACAAAACTTCTTCAATATAGATTCATGGAAATTCAACAAGTCAATGGTCAAGTGTACAAAAGTTCAAAAGCAGTCGTGATGATCGTGGCAGAAGAATATCGTCCTTGCTAAGAGGGAGTGTTGAAGTTTGAGTAGCTTCGGAATATATTCTTATTGTATTCATATTGTATTAGACCAAGACAAAACCCTAAAGAATAATATTATATTATATTTGTTAATTCGACCCTATTCTGCCTTTGTAAAAGTCGACCCTATTGTGCCTTGGCAAAAGTCAATTGTAAATTAGAAGGGTAAAGTGTACAAGTCGGCCCTGACCTATTTCTGGGTGGCTCAAATTGTATTTATGTAATGTTCCCAAGCCAAAAATTTTGCCTGGAACACTAACTGCTCATTGTTTGTTTCTGTTTGCTTATGTGTTTACAGGTTTACTCATGGAGTTGCGCATTAGGGTTTATGTGATGATGATTAAGCAATGAAACAACAGATCTGAAGCATATATCATAAACGAGACAAGATACAATAAGGAACACCAATATAGAGCCAATAATGTCAGATCTGACCTTTATTTAGATAGTAGATAGATCCTTGTAACAAGAGATCTGCAGATCTGGAAGAAAACCCCAATAATATCCAAAATGGGATGCCAGTTGCTATAATAATAGTCAATACAATGATAATAGCCTTCCAAAGGCCCTCTGAAGAGAAGATCCAAGCCTCCAAAGGCCAACAGTTGCAAGAGAAGACTGATGAGAAGAGACCCGGATCCAATATAGTGCCAAACCCCTCCAACTAGCTGAGTTGTGCATTGCCCTGGTTGCTGCAGAACCCCTAAGTTTCGGCCCTCCTCTTTCTGTGCTCCAAATGCCCCAAAAATTTATAAAAATGTAGATCGGGCTACTAGAATCCCCCTAGCAAAGTATCAGACTGAAGGGTGAAGTTCTGACCCTCCAAATGAGCAAACCCTCAACTGCGCCCCCTGGTTGACTGAATCTCCAATATTTCGACCTCACCTTTAAGCCTCCAACTGCTACAAAAATCACCGGAATGATAGATCGGGCAAAGACAATCCAGCTGGTGAAGTCTCAAGATGATCTATGGAGATCTGGACCACCAAATGATGAAAACCTCCTTCTGCAGTGCCCCCCTCTCTCCTCCAAGTCGTGCCAAGATCCAGGAAATAATATGCTGGGAAAACCTCCTCCTGAATAAACTAGAAATGATGCCCTGGACCATACGAAGAAAACCCAGATGTTCCTTTTCCAAAAAGCTTCCTCCTTACTTCAGATCGAACTGATATTCTCAAGGTGGTGCGCCCTCCTGCTGGAAACCCCCTAGGTTGCACACTAGCTTGCCTCTACCAATAGATCCGACCCATGTAACACTGTAGAATTGTGTGGGAGGATTGTTGCACCTCCGGGACCAAGCTTGGATAGAGAAAGGTGGGGTCTTTCACCACCGAGTTGATCTCTAGGGTTTTAGTCACAAAACCCTCAAAACTGCTTGTGCTCAAGAGCTCCAATGCAAAATATGATAATAATCCAGAATGTCTTAGAAGTGCGCCCTTCCTTTCTTTTATACCTCCAGTCTATTCTTTTGTTGAGTTAGTTAACCCATAGGGTTAACTCTTAGCTTAACTCCACCTTTTCTTTTCTTTTGAGTTACCCTTTTTCACACAAAGTCAACTCCGTAATATAACATCGTGCTTATGAAGTGTCTTCTGGTTGACTTTGTCCCCATGATGCATGAGACTATAGTCTAGTGGGGATAGCTAGACTACTAAGTCTCTCTAGACCTCTTCATCAAGAGGTGGGGAACATTACAATTTATAAGAGGCTAGGCGCCTCACTTGGAGAACACACACAACTAGCTCTCTCACACAAATAAGCTAGCTCTCTCACACAAGTAAGAAGGGCGCAAGTCTGGGGAGGAGACGCAGCAACAGAGGAAGGGTATTCTAGTGAAGGGTTTTGGTTATCTGTTAGAGGACTATCTTGGTCTAGTGGTGCGCTACCCTATTCTAGTTAGGGTGTCTGGTTTGTCTTCTATTTTGGTGAGATCTCTCTTAGGAGAGACATTGCACTTGTTGAAGAATCTATATTGAAGAAGCTTTGATAGGTTTTCTCCCCCACGAAGGTTTCCCATGATAAGTCTTGTGTATATTGTGGATGTCTTTCTTTAAGTGATCCTTATGCATGCAATTATTGTTTTAATAGACTAAAGTTAAAGAATAAAACACACACTTAACTGCTTAAGAGAAAATTTAACAATATTTGTGTGTGTTAATGGAATAAACCAGCTTACCCACAAACGATGGACAAAGGGCTTGAATGCAAACTGTTGACAAAGTGTCTAAGCTATCAAACTAAGAAAAAGGTAAATGTTTTTTATTTAATTCACCTTCTTGGTTTTTTATTTAATTCCATGTGTTGTAAACTAGTATATTATGCTATGTTGAATATTTGAATTTTGAATGTTTTCTTCTCCTACTCTTTTCCATTTCTCCTCCATCATTCTATCGTAGGCAACAAGTTATTATCAAGGTTCAGCAAGCATGATGGGTATGTCAATGTAGTAAATCCTTTTGGTTCCATTTTTTATTATGATGGTGACGTTGGGAGCCGGAGGACGTCAAAATACCCATGATAGTGAGGAAGAAATAGAAGTGGACAACACATACCATGGAGAGGAGGAAGAAATGGAAGGGGATAGTGAAAATGAAAATGAAAATGATAGTGATGATGCACAAAAACACAAAGAGATCTTAACACCCTTGTGAAATTATGTGACAAGGCTTGGGGGAGGGAAAGGGGGTGGAACCACAAAATTTACATGCCACCATTGTCATAAAACTTACACAGGTTCCTATACCCATGTGAGAAAGCATTTATGTGGGCTTATGCATTGGAATAAAGATAACGCTGTAGGAGTCAAAACCTGTGTGGAACCCAAAGACAGAATCAAATAACAAAAGGAAGAGGAGGCAGCACAAAACAAATCCAAAAAAACAAGGGTTGAACATGAGAGTTCACAAAGAATGTTCATCGGTCGATCCTCATCCTCCCATGCTAGTGGATTCTCTCCTTCGCCTTCACATTCAAGGTGTAAAACTATATCAGATTTCCTTGACCAAGGTTGTAGAGATGATGTGGATGCAAAAACAATCAGGTTTCTCCATGCATGTGGTGTACCATTCAATGTTCTTTACTCACCCTATTGGCATGAAATGGTACAAGCCATCAATGGTGCCCCTAAAGAATACAAGAGCCCCAGCTATAACAAAGCTAGAACCTTGGGACTTGATAGGGAAAGAGCCAAAATCCATGGTGCTCTAGGAAAAATTACAAATTCTTGGAACCATTATGGGGTATCAATTGTATCTGATGGTCAGACAAATGTTAAAGGTAGGCCATTGATAAATATTCTTTGTGTCTACTTGTGGTGCGGTCTTCCTTTCATCCCATGACTACTCAGATCACTACAAGACCGGTATTAATAATGCAAAAGCCTTGATTAAAACAATTCAAGAGATTGGCCCCCACAATGTCATTCAAGTCATCATTGATAATGCCACTAATTCTAAGGCAGTAGGAGCAATCATTGAGGACAGGTACCCCAATATATTTTGGTCAGGGTGTTTGGTTCACACAATGAACCTTTTGATGCATGATATCATTAAAATGAAGGACTGTGATTATAGATGGATCGATGCTTTGTACAAGAGGGGAGAAGATGATAAGATTTATTACCAATCATACCATGGCCCACTTCATTTTCTGCAATCACTCCAAGTTGGAGTTACTAAAGATTGCAAAGACCAGATTTGCTAGCTATTATGAGTTACTAAAGATTGCAAAGACTAGATTTGCTAGCTATTATCTCACCTTTAAGCGCCCTTTGAAGGTAATAGAGGCATTGACTAGTATGGTCTCGAGTGATTCATTGCAGTATCTGAAAGGCAGGGCTACATCCACATCTAACAAACATGAACTTCAGCAGTTGGAGGACACAGTTCTTGATATTCCAATGTCCTCAACTAGGAGGGGGCAGCCCATGGTGTCCCTTGTTCATTGGGGGTGTCCAGGAATCCTAAGCATTTCTACACCCCTTATCCATGGCAAGAAACATGGGGTGCATCCCACACCCCCAGGACTTTTGCATGTGGTTCACACAGTTAGAATCCAATGTGGAATAACCCATTAGCTTGTTTTTTAAGAATATAAAAAAAATTCATTAATTATTTCCACAGCAAATCACATTTAGATAAGGGTTGCGATACAATTGGATACGGACCAGAGGTGCATTCACTTGTGCAACTTTATATTTTCAACTAATGCTTGAGTATTTATAATCTGTACTTGATCATATATAACATTGTAAGATGTGTATGCCTTTATAGTCAATCCCAATAGTAAGACATCAATGTCTAGTCATTTGTTTTTCGTTTTCCATATTTATTCATTGCCTCACACATCTTAACTGTTCATTTTTGTCCATATCAATTCGAGAAAAAAACAAACTTCTGGAAATCATCTATGTTTAAGATGTGCCTCATATGTTGACTGTCAACTGTTCTATCCTAGTGGTGTGTAAAATATTTCAYTCAACAACTAAATATTCTATTATTTACAAGTATATGCCAATTTCTACTTCCACCAGAAATAACAAGAGTCAAACTGTGAAGTTGTAGCATATGACWAAACACCTAGTACTATTACAAAATCTAAGAAAAAGTCAAATACAATGACAACATGCATGTCAAACCTAAGAAGGCTCCTATCTCTTGTCTTACTAAAAGAGGCATGTAATTTAATTACCAGTAAAATACCTAGGTTACTTTCTAAAAATGTTGATTTGCATGCAGAACTTTGTCGGCTCCAATGCATCTGACAATCCACAAAATAATGAGAATTAGCCAAAACTATGTGAGATTATAAGATATAATGATATAATGCAGTTCAAGCATACTCACCTGTAAATGTGTCATCAACATAACAAGAAGAGCATAAGAGCCAATACCCCCAGAATAAACCTGTCAACCAAATAGAGCATACTCAATTATCATGCTTAAATTTGTTATTCAATCAGTGTTTATCATGATCATAATCACCAAATTTCTTAACCAGAAATACTTGAATGATAACAAACTTAGAAGTAAATGATCATGAAATATGTAGTAGCTTTGATATCTTGGAGTGTCAAATAAAAATTCGCATCTTTTTAGTCCAATACCTCATTAAGCTCCCTTTGCTGTAAGAATATCTTCAATATGAGACATAATGGCTTTAGAGGAGGAATTTTAGTGATCGCATCCTGAAATGAAAAAAAAAAATCATTACAGATTCATATTCGCATGAAATCATTGTCAACATAATAATAAAGTATCTATGATGGTCATAACCAGTGGGACATACATTGGTCACTTAAGTTAATAAAGTACATGTTAGTACATTGTACATAGTCTCTATGCCATAAATTAGATCAACTTAAGTCACTTTTTTACTAGGCATTGATTACGTAGAATATGAAAAGTCACTTTGAGCTGTACTCTCATATAATCTACTTTTCAAAAAAGTAATGTATATCATTTGTATGATTTCTCTTGTTCAATGCTGTTGCACCTAGGTTTCTGCAATTGTTATATGCATTTACAACATAATATCAAAGCCAAGTTAGAGTTTGGCATCTAGAACATAAGAGGAGCAGACTCAGAGGCAGCATATCAAACAAGGTAGTGTGGCCAAGAGATTGGTTGGCAAACATACAAGAACAAAGGAGGCAAGTAAGACTGAGAGGAAGACAGTGCACCATAAAGATAAGTCAGTGCTTTGTTTTTTCTGAATTTATATAGGTCATAATAGGTTGCAATTTGAAATTTTTTGAAAATTTAAAGGTCTGCCCAAAAATATGAATTTATGGATAAAATTTTAATATTATAAAGCCATTAAAAGTGCTGTGGAAGTCATTGTCCACCAACTATGCATGGTTTCCAAAGTGCAGGTATAGCAGGTGACCACAATTCCCAAGGTCAAGGTACATCGAAAGGCATGCTTCCCAAGGAAATATCATAAGGCACAACAAGAAAAATGGTAATAGTATGCACGCATTTTTAGGCCTGCACAGGTGAAAAAGGGCACACTTGTTTGCAGTAATATGTTGTTGTAGTTTAATTTTACACATACAGTGTTGACCATACAAGTTTCAGGCAGCCTGAAAACAGGTGCAGGTAGACACAGAATGAAGCAGTCTGCTCGTGTGGGAAACCTGAAAAACATGTGCAGACAGCCTAAAAACATGCATGGGCAACAACTGTGAATTACATGAGCAACCTGCAAACGCATGCAGGCAAACCACACCACATGGGCAACCAGAACAGGTCGTGGGAAGGTCAAAACAGACTCTGGGAAACAAGAAACGGGTTCAGGCAGGCTTGTAACAGTTTTGGGCAGCCTTTAACAGTTTTGTGCAGACAAAAACAAGCTTGGGCCTGTCTGTAATAGTTTGGGCAGCAAGAAACAGAGGTYGGGCAGGCTGTAAGAGTTTCAGGCAATGAGAAACAGAGGTCAGGCAGGCTGTAACAAACCTCAGGTAGCAGTGTCAGAGCTCAAAAACCATTGTGATAAATTCTGAGTGGTAACACAAATCAAGCATTTATTGATTCAGGCAGGATGTAAGAGTTTCAGGCAATGAGAAACAGAGGTCAGCCRGGATGTAAGAGTTTCAGGCAMTGAGAAACAGAGGTCAGGCAGGCTGTAACAAACCTCAGTTAGCAGTATCAGAGCTCAAAAATCATTGTGACAAATTCCAAGTGGTAACACGATCAAGCATTTATTGATTGGTATACATGGTGGAGATGACCACACTTACAAACTTGATGTTGGAGCCCGATCAGAAATTCAATAGGCATAATTTCAACACATGGACACTATGGATGATAGGTTACTATAAGATCAAATTCTTCCTTTTTTCTACTCAGATATCCCACTTCTCTGCTCTGCTCAGCTATGGAACAACATATCAATACATAAGGATGGAACCCCAAAAGTTGCAATAGTAAAAGAAAACACAATGAACACAAGATGTACACTGGGAAACTAAATGTGGGAAAAGTTAAAACCCAACAAGAAAATAAGGATTGTGCCTTGCTCTTTTCTTCTCAAAATTATAATGCAGGATACAAAGAAAGGTTGACTCAGTATCTACTACAATAGGCATTCTGACCTGTGATAGGCTACTACAAGATCAAATTCATCCTTCATTCTATTTGGATATCCCACTCGTTTGCTCTACTCAACTATGGAACAACAAATCAATGCATAGGAATGGAACCCCAAAAGTTGTAATAAAAAAATGGGCACACAATGAACACAAGATGTACCCTGGAAACCTGATGTGGGAAAACCCAACAAAAAAATGAGGATTATGCCTTATTCTTTTCTTCTCAAAATTATAATGCAAGATACAAGAAAGATTGGCTTGCTATGGAGAACAATAGATATTGCCACCAGTGATATGCTGGCACAGGATCAAATTCTTCCTTTGTTCTATTTGAATATCCCACTCCTCTGCTCTAAGAAGCTATGGAACAACAAATCAATACATATAACAGAACCTCTCTCGCTTCTTGCAGCTTAGTTTTTGCATGCCCTAATTCCCGGATAGAGTTTGGGTTTTGGACCCTCTAGAATTTTCTTGAAAGTAATGAGCATGCCACATGTTTGAGTAATGAGCATTGATGTGGCATCCACTTGGTACTACGATGGTCAAAGCATAGGGCATCTTGTCCAAAGCATAACTACCTCATACAAGCTCCAATTGAGGTGCTCTTTGGACCGTTGGGAAGCGTTCAATGAGGAGAAAAGCATCGAGGGGTTGTGAAATTCATTTGCAAAGCTTTGACACCAAAAACATTTGTTTAATGCCCTAAGAAGGCTCCATAAGTTTTAAGACCCCAAATCATGAAAATAGGATCAGCCCCTAAAATTGGCCCGACAATGCAATGGCTCTTATTTTCCACTCCAAACAGTACCAGAACAGATGACAAATTATATTGTGATCCATTTCGGATCATAGCTCCTCACAAATCAAAAACAAACATTTACACTTGTGACTTGCCCATAAAAAAAATAGACTATGTTCACAAACACCCTTTAGTATTGGCCAGCCTTCCACTTCATGGAATTTTCCAAGAATGAATCACAGCCCCATTCAAAGAGACAATTTAGAGCACATTCAATTCAATTTATAAATGTCGCATAAAAGTATTCTAACTAAGCCTCCATTAGAACATCAATATACAATTAACATTGCATTTAACAGATAAAATGAAAAAGCTAAGCCTAAATAGAAAAACTCTTTGTAGCGCAATTTAAAGTTGAACATTCATAAATTAGCCTCAACAGAACTTTTCTCAGTAGCACAACATAAATTTGCATATTCATAAATCTGCATGTTGGACTTAACATCTAGCCGACTTCAAAAGTTCCATTATTCTTTGCAGAAAAAATAACCTATTGACAGCATCAAACTTAAAACATACCTTAATAAATTTGGCAGCCTCTGGTCCATTTTGCACATCAAAACTGTGAAAAGAATCAATTAAAATGGTGCAAGAGATGTGAGTAACTTTCAGGATCCATGGAAATAAGCATGTAGAGGTAATTAAAATTGCAATAGAGTTAAATATAAGTTGTGAAGACTAATGACTATTAGTGATAAATCCTGTGCACCTAGGCTACGTAAGCGTTGTACCTAGGACTATGATGTATTTAGTGATCATGATGAAGTTTATTAGTTGTATTTAAATTTGCAGTTAGGACAACCACCATAAGGTGGTTGAACTAGACATTGTCTCTACTATGTAAGCAATTCATGATCAATAATAATAACATCAATTCATGATCAATAATAATAACATCGAACAAACATCCGATTTTCGCTTTCAATTCTCTCCTTTTGTAAAAAACAGCAAAGTTTTGGGCATGCACAGTCGTCAGCAGGCATATAGGAAGAAGATGAAGACAAGTCCAGTGTCGAAGACGAGCTCATTGTATGTGCAGTCAACATCAAGTGACAAGTTCAAGGACAAATACATATTATTTATTTTTTAATGTGGACCCGAGTGAAGATTTGAAAAGACAAAAATTGAAGTTGGAGAATTTAAAATTAGAACCCTAAAAAAAGTTATAAAGAAATTGTAGAGAAGGAAAATACATGATCATCCAGAACATCAAAAAATGTCGAGGGTATGGGCAACAGAAGTTTACAGCCAAGAGCCTCATGGATAGAAGCCAAAACCAGAATAAGGCATGGTCAAGGGCATCAAGGACATGCAGGCATTGAAAACCAATGGAAGACCAGGGGCACAGCATCTACATCAAACATTGAAGACACAGGCAAGAACTATCCTACATAAGCCAGTTTTGCAGATGCCAGGAAAACAGCAAGCAAATGTGACATGGACAAGAAAAGCATGTACAAGTTGAAGTAAGAACAAAAGTTGAGAAACGACAAAAAGAACAATGACAGCAGAAAGTGGGCAGGATGCCAACATTGAAGATAAAAGCCACAGACGTGTATTTCACAAATCATAGTTCTGTAGAAATCAAGCAAGCTTTGCAAATGTTGGAAACCATTTGCACCAGACATGAAAAACCATACATAGCATGCATTTTTTGTTAAAATCATGTAGTGAGGAATAAAGTGCTCTCAATGAGTAAATATCTCCTAGCCGTTGATCCAATCCAAGATCCAATGGCTAGGTTCTATTTCTTTATCCTCACACGGATCCACCTATAATATAAAAGAGAGTCGAGCTACTTCATTAGTATGTGTGAGTAGAGCTGGGAGTACCCCATACAGTCGAGTACCAATAATCTGGGCATAACAGAAGAGGATCAAGGATATCCTACAGTCGGGTAACATGGAGAGGCCGAGTTAAGGCCTGTTCAAGCTGTTCTGAGTCAGAGATAAGATAAGAAGGACCGAGGTTAGGGCCCAAGTTTTCTACAGCAAGTGGCATTCCATACAGAAGGAGAATATTCGTACAGCAGCAGTCTAATCGTACAGTCAAGAACTAGAACTCAAGCTGTACATTCAGCAAGTGTACTGTATGTTTCTCTTATTAATAATAAATAAAGAAATTTTGAGTATCTCTGTGTTGAGTGGTCGTTAGCACATTTACTCACTTGTATTCGATCTCTGTATAATCTTCACATGGTATCAGAGCGAAGAGAAATCTAACAGCTCTCAACAAATAAAATGGCAGAAGATGTCTGCCAAGGCTGCCTCTCGTGTACCCAAACTAAAGATGTTTGGTACATAGACAGTGGGGCTTCCAGCCACATGACACTACTTCAACAGCTTAAGCGAGAGAGAACTCAGGTTCGAAATTCTGCTGGGTGAGGACTATGCCTATCATCCAAAGGGAACGGGAACGGGAACAGTAAAGTTTGAGAGGGAGTCAGGTAAACCCCTCTATCTTTCAGATGTCCTCTATGTTCCTGCTTTAAAGAAGAATCTAGTCTCAGTCTCAGCTTTAGAAGACAAAGGGTATGAAGTATCCTTCAAAGATCGAAAGGCTTAGATTAAACCAAAAGGCACAGGAAAGGGGTTTGAGCAAGGAAAGACAAACTATACAAGCTACAGTTTGACTCTCACTATGCCCTTGCTGGCAGCAGCAGCAGTAGGGACTGTGAGATATTGCATAGGCGTATGGCTCATCTTGGGCATGGAGCTCTTAAAATTCTGGGCAGAATTGTGACTGGAATGCCCTCATTCCCCACAGAACATCATGAGATCTGCAAAGGATGTGCCCTAGGTAAGTCTGTAAGAGCACCTTTTCCTAGGAGTGATCATAGGTCCAAAAGTATCTTAGACCTAGTTCACACTGATATTTGTGGTCCTATGTCTTCTCTGTCTATAGGAGGAAAATTTAAATATTACATCAGCTTTATAGATGATTTTTCTAGAAAGAATTGGATTTACTTTTTGACAGGAAAAACCTCAGAAGAGGTACTCAAAAGATTTAAAGAATTCAAAGCCCTTGTTGAGAATCAAACAGGGAAGAGAATAAAATTCTCAGATCTGATAATGGAGAAGAATACACATCCTTTTCCTTCAAGAAATTCTGCTCAGAAGCTGGGATTAAGAGGGAGCTGACAGTCCCATACACCCCTCAGAAAAACGGGGTTTCAGAGAGAGAGAAAAGAGCAATTGTTGGAGCAGCAAAAGCAATGCTACATGATCAGGATCTTCCTAAGTTCCTTTGGGCAGAAGCTCGTAACATTGTTGTGTATCTACAGAATAGGAGTCCTCATAGAGTGCTTGGATATATAATTCCTGAAGAAGCATTTACAGGGAAAAAGCCAGACATTAGACATCTTCACATTTTTGGATGTACTATCTACTATCACATTCCTACTGAGAAAAGGGCTAAGTTGGATCCCACAGCTGAGAAAGGGATTCTAGTAGGATACAGTGAGACATCAAAAGCTTACAAGATATACATTCCCTCCTCCAGAAGGACAATAGAACGCAGAGATATAAAATTTGAGGAAGAGAGAGCCTTTCGGAAATCTCTTCAAGACAAAAACATTCTCGAAGCAGAAGCTTCTCAAAAAGAAGAAATGCCCATCTCCCAGAGCTCAAAATCCCCTTCAGAAAGTCAACAAGAGAAAGAATAGCCAATGTCTCTCAGAAAGAGAAAGCCTAAATGGGCTGAGCAGTTGTTGAAGAAAGCTAGCGAGCAAGTAAAGTCACCCAAAACCTCTATCAGAACCAACATACCTCCTCAAAGGTATTCAGGATATGTTGCTCTCGTGAGTGACATTATTGAGTCAGAACCAACCCGCTACGAAGAGGCTAGTACAAAACAAGAGTGGAAGGACTCTATGATGGCAGAATATACCTCCATAATAAAGAAAGATGTATGGGAAATAGTACCCAGGCCGAAGAACAAATCGGTAGTAAGCTCCAAATGGATATACAAAATCAAGCATGCAGCGGATGGCAGCATTGATAATTATAAGGCCAGATTTGTGACTCGGGGATTCTCTCAGAAGAAAGGAGTGGACTATGACGAGACCTTTGCTCCTGTAGCTCGTTATACCTCCATTCGTGCAGCCATGTCTGTTGCCACTCCGATGAGACGGAGAATACATCAAATGGATGTTAAGACAACTTTCCTTAATGGTAAGATTTAGGAAGAGGTATATTTAGAATAACCATCGGGTTTTGAAGTTCATAATAGGGCCAGTCAGGTCTGCAGATTCAAGAACGCACTTTATGGACTTAAACAAGCACCTAGAGTGTGGTACTCCAAGATTGACAATTATCCACAAAGTATTGGCTTTGTTAAAAATGATGCAGATTCAAACCTATATCTTCTCATGAATAAAGATGATATTCTCATTCTTCTACTCTATGTTGACGATATATTCCTTACAGGAGCAGAAACAATGATTACAAGTTGCAAACAAGACTTGGCAAAAGAATTTGAAATGAAGGACCTTGGACTAATGCATTACTTCCTTAATCTAGAAATCTAGCAACAGAAGGGGAAACTTTTCCTTGGTGAAGGAAAATGTGTTGTTGAGATTCACAACAGGTTTGGGATAGAGGACTGCAAACCCATGGCCACTCCTATGACCACAAATCTTAAAAAACTAAACACCTCTGAGTCAGAGAAGGTGAATCCTACCATCTACAGACTTAATTGGATGCTTGATGTACATAACTGTTGAAATTAGTGCAGTTGCAAGAGCCATTCTCCGAAGGATAGCTAAGACCCTAGCTGAGTTCTAGGGCCCCAAGTACACTCCCGGGGTTCTTAGTCTGGGACCAAGCAGTTAGAGCCATGGAAAAAGACCCTAGTGAGGGCCCCCAATATATTACCAGGGTTCTTGGTCAAGGACCAAGCAGTAAGTCCCTAGATGTGTTCTAGGGCCCCTGGATGTGTTCCAGGGAATCCTTGATCGGTGCTTGGATTGATCCTTGGATGTGTTCCTTGGTGGTTGATAATATAAGTCCCTAGATGTGTTCTAGGGCCCCTGGATGTGTTCGAGGGAATCCTTGATCGGTGCTTGGATTGATCTTTGGATGTGTTCCTTGGTGGTTGATGATATAAGTCCCTAAATGTGTTCTAGGTCCCTTGGATGTGTTCCACGGAATCCTTGCTTAAACGCTCGGGTTGATCCTTGGTATTGTACCTTGGTGAATAAGACCCTAGATGTGTTCTAGGGCCCCAGATGTGTTTTGGGGTAACCTAGTCTGGGACCAGGTGGTGTTCTTGGTTGAGTACCAAGGTGTGATGATGTGTGATCTTCTTCTTCTCTCCCGGGATGGTCCATGAGACCTAGGAGCAGCGACGAAGATGGACATGACCATATCATTGATATTTCCTCTTATGCAGGGATGATAAAAGCTTATAAGTTATCATGAGACTTATGTGGACAGTTTTCCATTGAAAAAGACCCCTTTGACTTTGTCTTGTAGCCTCCTCTTGCTATGTAAAGGTGCCATTTCCCTCCTCTTGTTGTGTAAAGGTGCCACTGCCCTTCTCTTGTTGTGTAAAGGTATCGTTGCCCTCCTCTTGTTGTGTAAAGGTATTGTTGCCCTCCTCTTGCTGTGTAAAGGTGCCACTGCCCTCCTCTTGCTGTGTAAAGGTGCCACTGCCCTCCTCTTGTTGTGTTAAAGGTGTTGTTGCCCTCTCTCTTGCTAGTGAAGATGTCACGGCCTCCTCCTAGCTCTTCTCTAGGCTGTCGTTGGTTACCCTTAGACTGTCGCTGCCTCTAGGCTGCCTTTGGCTACTCTTCAAGCTGACTGTTGGTGTGTTTTCTTGCTGTCTTTTTTATGTCTTCTATATGCTGCCATTTTGTACCATATTTTTGTTGAAGGGCTTAATGAGACAGCCCTAGGTTTGCTACCCTTCTTGTTGTTGTTCTCTTCCTTTTTATTTAGATTGTGTCCTTAAATAGTAACCTGAACCCAGGAACTTAAATAGGATAATTTAATGATTTATGGTTCTAATTTTAATGTGCATGGTTAACAACAATGATGTAACACAGAGGTATACCACTGAGATCATATTGAATAAGATCAGAATAAATCCTTCAATAATTTCATAATCAAGACAAGTAGACATATTCGGTTATGGAAAAGAAGTTGAGTCCCACAAGTATGTTGATCTTTGCCCAGCTTCTGGGATTAAGAGGGAGCCGACAGTACTTTACAATTCCCAGCAGAATGGGGTTGCAGAAAGAAAGAACAAGACAACTTGTGAAGCAGCCAGAACTATGATCCGGGTCTTCCTTTGTCCTTTTGGACCCAAGCTGCAAATACTGTTGTCTATGTTCAGGACAGATGTCTTCATAAAGCCTTGGAAGATTTAACTTCAGAAGAAGTCTTCACGGGTAAGAAGCCTTCAGTTGTTCACTTGAGAATTTTTGGTAGTCCTAGAAAAGAGAACTTAGAGCCCTCTGGAAAGAAAGGCACTTGTGTGGGACACCCTGAGACCTCAAAATCTATGTAGAGGTCGATAGAGATGTGACTCTCCATGAGAAAGTTGCCTTTTGTCATTCCAGAGATCTTCCCTGTAATATAGGGGAGCAGGAAGCTCCAACTTCAGAACAGAGGGAAAAGGCCAAAAAGCCTTCGGTGGATCCCATAAGAGATTCTGTTGAGTTTCCCTTAGAGAAAATTCCTACCAAAAGGAAGCCAGCTTGGTGCAACTTTAAAGGAAACAGAAAGACATGTAGCACCTAAAGGTACCTTCAGAGAAAGCAAGAAACCAGATAAATGCTCAGGTCTGATAGCTAAGTTGAATCTTGTGATTGACTCAAAACTTTCCTTTTTGAAGAGGATGCCAAACTTTAAGTGTGAAAGGATGCCTTGATAGAAGAGTACGAGTCAATATTGAAGAATGATGTATGGGAAGTGGTCCCAAGACCTCAAGGCAAAACGGTAGTAACCTCTAAATGGATTTACAAAATAAAGCATGCAATAGATGGCAGTATTGGCTAGATTTATGGCTCATGTTTTATCTCAAGAAGAAGAGAATGATTAAGATAAGATCTTTGCTCCAATTGCCAGTTGAGCAAGATGTTTATATCGGACAACCCGAGGGTTTTATGATCCAAGGGAAACAATCCCATGTCTACAAACTCAAGAAAGCCTTGTATGGATTGAAACAAGCTCCGAGAGCTTGGTATGGAAGAATTGTCAGTTTTTCTTCAGAGTCTTGGGTTCTCCAAGAATATAACAGATCCTAATCTTTATATAAAGATTGTGAAGAATCATCATGTCATCTTGGTTTTATATGTGGATGATTTTGTGAAGATTTTCCAAGTCCTATAAAGCTGCCAACTAGGTTTGTCTTTGACCTCAAGTTGGCTCTAAGTTTCAACTGTCAATGAAGGTATTGTTGTTGTTTTAGAACAGCCAACAGTTCAGGAACTTCTTGCTGATTTGTTACAGTTACATTCACAATTTTAGGTGCTCTAGCATGTAGTTTTAGTCACCAAGGGTTAACACATGCATACTAAAATAAATGTAACACACTTAAAGATCTTTACAATGAAAATAAAGCAGTTCTACACTCTAATACACATGAAAATGTACACAGGTATTTTTGGTCAACATGACCCTGGATAAAAACCCCCCAGAGAAAACCAGTTTGGAATATATGTCTATATATGAGGAGAATAGATGGTGGAATACAGCAAGTACAAAATATAGATGAACCTGATACAATAGCAGCTTGATCCAAGCTTAAATACAAGTCCAAACCAAGCAGGTGCGCCCTAGGATGGTCCGCCCCTCAGAAATGCTACCAAGACCACTGAAACTGAGCCAAATGCAAACTGTGAGCTCTAAATAGAAAACCCCTCCACAGTACTCTGATACTGAAGTGTGGCCTCCCTCTGAAACTGATCCCACTGCAATCTGACAAGTATAAGACCTCCCCACTACTGATGCGCCCTCCTCCTCAAGTGCACCCTCCTCAGATGTAGAAGCTCCTCAGTAAATAAACAGGGAACTAAGCCTCCATGAGCCCTCCATGCAAGTAGGCACCCAAGCTTTCCTCTCCCTTTGCCTGAAACCTCGTCCTCTTTCTCTCTCTCAAACTCTTGGAGTGAACAAATGAGTGAATGACTTCTCCTTTGCCCCTTGCGCCCTCCTTTAGGAAGCATAAAGAAACCTAAAAGTTGGGTGGATGAGATCATCTCATCTCATCCCTAATTAATGGTTGAGATCATCTCAAGTAAATCTCAACTCAAAACCCACTTTACTTAAGTTTCCATAGTTTCACTTTATGTCTATTAATTCACCCACTTTGTGAACTAATTGTCACTTTAGGCTAAAATGACCAAATTTCACTTTTGACTTAAATCTCCCAAGTCAAAGTGAAATTAGACATAAAGTACTAGTACAAGGTACAAAGTACTTCCCTCATGTGTTTAGAAGCTCACAGACACAAGGGGACCACTTTCCAAGGTACCCAAATCTCAACACTCCCTCTTACCGAGGAAAGTGTCCGTCACCACCAATATCATCCCTATAGTGGACATGGTTGCCTCCTGGCATATACTCGGTGAGTATGGTTGTACTATGATCAATGAAAGTAGTCTGACACAGATTTGCGTGATCTATAGATGGAAGTGTCCCTCCACCTATCCAAGATCACCTAGATCTTGGTATCTCACTAAGATCTCCACCTTGGTCTCCCACCAAGGATTTCTACCTCCTAGCATCTCGCCAACGGCCACTCTCTTGGCATCTCACCAAGAGTCACTCTCTTGGCATCTCACCAAGAGTCTCCCCCTCTTAGTATCTCGCCAAGAGTACCAGGATCTCGACATCTCACCAAGATCCTCACCTTGGCCCCTCGCCAACTAACTTCCACCTGAAGTGGATCCAGAACCTAATTTGCCTATCTCTGTAGCCAAGTGAGGCTCAAGCCTCCGTAGTGCCCCGTCGCTCATCCTCACCAATCTTTGATGCTCTGAAGTTGTAGCACCAACTCTTTGTCTGCTCGACAACTCTGAAACTGAAGTTGTCCTGGGTGGACCAGTCACCCCCTCTGAAGATGGTGTCCAAGGAAATTGAGCCTGATCTCCCTCTGAATCACTGCTATGAGTCAGTCGGACCTCCTCAACTCTGTCTCCCCACCTAATGTTGGATGGTGTAACAGCAGACAAAGTAGTCACGAATGCACACTCTCTCGCAAACTGCTCATTAAACTCTATCTTCTATGTTGTCGCTGCTGACACATCCAGCTGCTTCTTCTTCTTCTTAGGACATTTGTCCTGCATAGTGACCCATCTCTCCACAAGCAAAGCATCTCACTATACTCATGTCTCTCTTCATCCCACTGCTGCTCTCTCCTCCCTGTGGTGGGGCCCCAAACTTGGGTCCTTGCGGACCTCCCCGACCGGTCTTCTTCTTGCCCTTTGTCCAAAGAGCAAGATCCTCATCACCCTGACCTGATTGTTGTTGTTGTTGTTGTTGTTGTCCAGAGGCCTCTGCTACAAATCTAGTCTCCTCCTGGACGAAGTCATCCCACATCCTCTCCCATGTAGGCATAACCTCCCTGGCAACAATGCCACGAGCGAATGGACCCCAAGGTTTGGTAAAGTTGTTCAAAGTTGTCCTCACCATAGAGTTGGGGTTCACCGCCTCTCCGACGGCTCCAAGCTCGTCTATGATCTAGGTATCTACCAAGGAAAGAAGTAACTGACTCATCCTCGAGCATGCAAATGCCCCTCAGTCGATCATGAAGAACCAACTTCCAATTCTCATTAGAGCTCTCATACAACTTGCATAGAGATGCCTACATCTCATATGCATAATCTTTCCCAGTCAAGTGGGGAATGATATGATCTCGCGCTGCATCACATATGGTCCTCTTTGCCTTGTTGGTCCTCTTCCTGAACTCTGCCACCAAGACAAGGGCAGTAACAGGAATAGCAAGAACAGGCACCTCAACTATATCTCATAGTTCAAGGTCCTCTAAGACAAAGACTATCCTCGCCTTCCAAGGCGACCAATTGCTAGCCCCAACTAGCATGTCCTCCACACGCATCTGAGATGCTGACATGTCTGCCAAACTACACTCCAACCGATGCTCAAACTGCAAAGAAACGTTGCCTCACTCCTGTCAACACATGTGTGAAAAGAGGCAAGTGAACTCCGACCTCACTCTTAGCAATATAGGTGTGAAAAGAGGTCGTGAAGCACAGCCTCACTCCTGTCCCCGCAGGTGTGAAAAGAGGTTGTCCAAACTGTGCACATATTGCTCTACAATCTTCTACAAAATTCTTCCCACAAGCAGCCACTAAACATTGTCAATGGCTGTCCACAAAATCTGCCAAGAAGATGTCTATAACAGCCCACTCATATGCTGTCCAAACTACTCAAAAATCAGCCACCTCATCTTTGATACCATGAAGATTTTCCAGGTCCTATCAAGGTGCCAACTAGATCTGTCTTTGACCTCAAGTTAGCTCTAAGTTTCAATTGTCAATGAAGGTATTGTTGTTGTTTTAGGACAGTCAACAGTTCAGGAACTTCTTGCTGATTTGTTACGGTTACATTCACAATTTTGGTGCTCTAGCATGTAGTTTTAGTCACCAAGGGTTAGCACATGCATACTAAAATAAATGTAACACACCTAGAGATCTTTACAACTGAAAATAAAGCAATTCTACACTAACACACATGAAAATGTACACAAGTATTTTTGGTCAACATGACCCTGGATAAAAACCCCCCGGGGAAAACCAATTTAGAATATATGTCTATATATGAGGAGAATAGATGGTGGAATACAACAAGTACAAAATATAGATGAACATGATACAATAGCAGCGTGATCGAAGCTGAAATACGAGTCCAAACCAAGCAAGTGCGCCCTAGGATAGTGCACCCCTCAGAAATGCTGCCAAGACCATTGAAACTGAGCCAAATGCCAATTGTGAGCTCTTAATAGATAACCCCTCCACGGTACTTCGATACTGAACTGTGGACTCCCTCTGAAACTGATCCCACTGCAATCTGATAAGTCTAAGACCTCCCCACTGCTGATGCGCCCTCCTCCTCAAGTGCGCCCTCCTCAAATGTAGAAGCTCCTCAGTAAATAAACAGGGAACTAAGCCTCCATGAGCCCTCCATGCAAGTAGACGCCCAAGCTTTCTTCTCTCACTGCCTAAAACCTTATCCTCTTGCTCTCTCTCAAACTCTTGGAGTGAACAAATGAGTGAATGACTTTTCCTTTGCCCCTTGCGCCCTCCTTTAGGAAGCAAAAGGAAACCTAAAAGTTGGGTGGATGAGATCATCTCATCCCTAATCAATGGTTGAGATCATCTCAAGTAAATCTCAACTCAAAACCCACTTTACTTAAGTTTCCATAGTTTCACTTTATGTCTATTAATTCACCCACTTTGTGAATTAAATGTCACTTTAGGCTAAAATGACCAAATTTCACTTTTGACTTAAATCTCCTAAGTCAAAGTGAAATTAGACATAAAGTACATAGTACAAGGTACAAAGTACTTCCCTCGTGTATTTAGAAGCTCACAAACACAAGGGGACCACTTTCCAAGGTACCCAAATCTCAACATTTTGTTCCTTACTAGAGAGGAACATCTGATTGCCCACATTGAGAAGGAGTTATCAGCAGAATTTGAAATGAAGGACTTGGGTCTCGTGCATTACTTTATTGGCTTAGAGGTGTGGCAGAAACCGGGTGAGATCCTTCTCTCACAAAGCAAATATGCAGTTGATGTGCTTCGCAGTTTTGGCATGTTGGACTGTAAGTCCATGACCACACCTATGATTACTAACCTAAATAAGTTAAATGATCAAGCTATGGGTTCAGATCCAGAAGACCCCACCGTATAGCGTCAGATCATTGGGTCCTTGATGTATCTAGTACATACTAGACTGAGCATTTGTTATGCAGTGAATGCCCTCAACCGATTCATGTACATATTCATATGGTTGCTATTAAGCATATTCTCAAATATGTCTAAGGGACTTTAGCATATGGGCTCAGATACACTTCCAATGGAAGTGTAATGCTTCATGGATATACAAATTCAGATTGGATGGGCAGTACAGTGGACCGAAAGAGCACTTCCGGATATTATTTCACTTTGGGTTCAGCTATGATCTCCTGGTCCAGCACAAAGCAGGGCTCCATAGCCCAGAGCACTACAGTGGAAAAATACATTGTTGTAAGTGTTGCTAATAGAGAAGCAGTGTGGCTCAGAAAGATACTTTTAGATTTGTTAAGTGTGTTGAGCCAGACCCACAGTATTTCACTGTGATAACCAAAGCTGTGTAAAGTTCTCCGAGATTCCTCTGTTTCATGATAGTTCGAAACACATTGAGATGAGATATCACTATGTTCGGGACATGGTGCAGAAGAACATTCTAAGTATTCAGCATGTTTCAACGACGAAACAAACAGCATATATGTTGACCTAGCCTCTGTCATTGACAAAGTTTGTATACTCTCGTGACAAACTTGGTGTTGTTGAGAGTGAGTGTTGAATTTAGTGCAGTTGCAAGAGCCATTCTTCGAAGGATAGCTAAGACCCTAGTTGAGTTCTAGGGCCCCCAGTACACTCTCGGGGTTCTTGGTTTGGGACCAAGTAGTTAGAGCCATGGCAAAAGACCCTAGTGAGGGCCCCTAGTATATTACTGGGGTTCTTGGTCAAGGACCAAGCAGTAAGTCCCTAGATGTGTTCCAGGGAATCCTTGCTCGGTGCTTGGATTGATCCTTCGATGTGTTCCTTGGGGGTTGATGATATAAGTCCCTAGATGTGTTCTAGGGCCCTTGGATGTGTTCCAGGGAATCCTTGCTCGATGCTTGGATTGATCCTTGGAAGTGTTCCTTGGTGGTTGATGATATAAGTCCCTAAATGTGTTCTAGGGCCCCTGGATGTGTTCCAGGGAATCCTTGCTTAAATGCTCGGGTTGATCCTTGGTCTTGTACCTTGGTGGATAGGACCCTAGATGTGTTCTAAGGCCCCCAGATGTGCCCTAAGGTAACCTGGTCTAGGACCATGTGGTTCTTGGTAGAGTACCAAGGTGTGATGATGTGTGATTTTCTTTTTCTCTCCTGGGATGGTCCATGAGACCTAGGAGCAGTTACGAAGATGGACATGACCACATCATTGATGTTTCCTCTTATGCAGGGATGATAAGAGCTTATAAGTTATCATGAGACTTATGTGGACGGTTTTCCATTGAAGAAGACCCCTTTGACTTTGTCTTGTAGCCTCCTCTTGCTGTGTAAAGGTACCGCTGCCCTCCTCTTGCTGTGTAAAGGTGCCACTGCCCTCCTCTTGTTGTGTTAAAGGTGCCGCTGCCTTCTCTTTTGCTAGTGAAGATGTCGCGGCCTCCTCCTAGCTCTTCTCTAGGCTGCCATTGGTTACCCTTAGGCTGCCGCTGCCTTTGGCTACTCTTCAAGCTGACTGTTGTTGTCTTTTCTTGCTGCCTTTTTTATATCTTCTGTATGGTGCCATTTTGTACCAGATTTTTGTTGAAGAGCTTAATGAGACAGCCCTAGGTTTGCTACCCTTCTTGCTGTTGCTGCCTTCCCTTCTATGGCTGCTGCTGGTTCTTCTTGAGTGCTGCAACTGTCACCTACTTATGCTACCTCGTGACAGCCCTTAGGGTTTGATGGGACAGCCCTTCTAACTTCTACTTAACTCTGCCCCTTGTACTGTAGCAATTCTTTATGATGGATAGTTTTTGAGTAGGGCTGTTAGGGGTCTTTATTTCAGCCTCTGGTTGGTCATTGGAGTTTATATATCAGTCCTAGACTTTTGTTGATTTGTCCTTGATTTATACCCTACTCTTCTTGGTTCACTGTCCGCATAATTCATGATAAGATCAAACCCAGCCCGTACTGAGCATACCGAAAAGAGGACAGCAACTAACTCCTAAGGTAAACCTGTTCTTTGTTTGATCAAGGTAATGTTCAGTTTTACTTTGCTAATTATCAGATCTATTTTCAGAATTGTTTTTATTACTAATAATGTTCAGATCTAGCTTAGATTTGTTTTCCACATGTTCAGATCTATTGTTTTATTTCTTTGATTGATCTACTTCAGGATTTTGTGTTTTGATTGTTGATCTGTATCTACAGTAGTGAAGAAATTTAAAAGAATATTGCTTCTTTAGTTTTCCCTTGAAATTCTAACAATAACTAACACCAGACGTGATATCGGTTTTGCTGTCAACACTCTCAGTCAGCACATGGTGGACCCCAGGAGGGTGCATTGGATTGCAGCTAAACATATTTTGAGATATCTGATAGGTACTATAGAATATGGACTTCAGTACATACAAAGAGAACAAATTAGACTAATGGGTTACTCAGATTCAGACTAGGCCGGCAGCACAGTAGACAGGAAAAGTACTTCTGGAGGATGCTTTAGCCTAGGCTCAGGCATGATCTCATGGTACAGCAGAAAAACAAAATCGGTAGCCCTCAGTTCAGCAGAGGCTGCGTACATGGCAGCTAAGCAAGCAAGTTGTGAAGTTATTTGGCTTCAGAAGGTCCCTGTAGATCTATTTGGTTCAAAGTTGGATCCTACTGTAATCTACTGTGATAACCAGAGTTGTATTAAACTCTCAGAAAATCCAGTCTTTCATGATAGATCTAAGCATATTGATATCAGGTACCACTTTATCAGGCACAGAGTATTGAAAGGAGCTGTGAAGCTTCAATACATCTCTACAAATGAGCAAGTGATATCCTTACTAAAAGATTACCTAAAGGAAAATTTGAATACTTCCGGAAGAAGCTGGGATTCATAGAGAACACTTTCCTCACTAAGAGGGAGTGTTAAATCATGTCGTGAGGAATAAAGTGCTCTCAATGA